>JAODUO010001350.1:82500-97500 GCA_025642075.2 Ridgeia piscesae | reverse complement strand
GAAGACAGTCGTCAGTTTTGCAATATCTCAGCAATTGTGTCAAAGAAAACAATACTTTTGTGACAACGTACATACTTGTGATCTTAACAATACTATCACACAGACGAATAAACATGTAGCATTGCAATTTCGTTACTCTTAGCTTATTCATACTTTACTGTGATGATTACAAATACATTATTCTTAATCTTTATAGATTTTTATATCCACTATTGACACCACACCATGTGACTGCCATGTATTCCGTAATCTTATGCCACGAGCAACGTCACTTTAAAAATAATTTTATTGATTAGTGATGATATCTGCACCATAAATCTTCGCCAAGAATTCCTTATCTGTTCATATATTTTGCTGACGTCCAAGCTAGGCAGAGGCTGCTGTCGTGATGCAGCACGTGCGCAGAGGCAATTTGAAAATAAACAAGAAAGAAAAGACGAAGATCGTTTTTTTAATTGCTTCAGTGACGTTACTGGGCAGAGCAACACGTGCGTGTGGGAGAACGCTTTGCGGTAGGCAACTCCTGCTACAGGAGCTGCTACTGTTGTCTCTTTGTGCCATCAAACGAGAGTCAATAACAAGGTCTTGGTAAAAGGATTCTGGAAACGATGGCCTATTGTCGTCGAAGTCTTGATCCAACTTCACATATGTAAAATAACGATTATTTATCGGAGGACAGCAGAAATAATTCGTTCGAGCTCACCGTATTTGATTTATTTTTTATTTTTACATACGCGTTGTACCCTTAAGTTGTTGTTCGTGGTATATGGATTTTATGATAATTAGCCATGACAGGTGACACCTCAAAGTATGACGGAAATAGGAATGTCGACGATGGTCATATATCATATAATGACGTTGACACCTTAAAGTATGACGGAAATAGGAATGTAGGCGATGGTCATACATCATATAATGACTAGATAATTATACGGTGGGATTCATCGAGACTGACCTGTTAGGGCATGATGAAATGAAATTTGAAGAAACGCATAATTGTAGAACGCAAAGTTAAATGTCGGTAGTAAAATTAAAATGAAAGTTATGCGTAAATTATCACAACATATAGACAAAGTTAAAGTTGTTCTATATGTCATAGTTAAAAAGATATTTGATTTTTTTAATGGTCGTGCTTTCTTTAAAAAAATAGAGTCAACACTTGCGAAACAGTTTTTCTTTACAATATCGACAAAAAGACCGTTTTTGGTAATATTTTTTACACGGAATAAGGTAGTAGGTGAGACTAACAGGAACATAAGAACATATAAATGTAAGAAAAGACGTATTTCATGCTACTCAGTATGTGTCAGTAATGCGGTCACCGTTGTGTGAACTGAGTGGCGATGTGACCTTAATAACGAGACTACATACTTATAACAGAGATACTCCATCCGGGCTGGGGCTCCTAAACACACAGCGCCCTCACACGGATAGTATAACGACCATACTAAACGACGAGACGTCGGAGATTGAGTGAGATCCGTGCGCGTTTGGTTCCACAGGGGGAGTGTCCCAGCTACTATTTAATAGCACTGCTTTTAACTGACTTTTACAGACAACATGTTACTATCCCTGATTATGACGTAATAGGTAATTATGACGTATTATATGACAATGGTGAAAGCGAGGTTTGATTGTATCTGACTTTGATTGTATCTGACGGTGGCGTTGTTCTTTATACGCAGGTGTTGACAACTCTACAGAAGTGCGGGCGGACAGTGCCTGGTCAAGCGATGCAGTATGGTCTACTGAGCACGACACTGACCGGTCTACTCAACCCCCTCATCTACGCCGCCTTCTCGCCCTCCTACCGCCGAGGCTACTGCTGCACTCTCGGCGCCATCTCACGCTTCTTCTTCGGCTGTCCTTTGACGCGGGCTCAGATCATTAGAGGTGTGTGTGTGTGTGTGTGTGTGTGTGTGTGTGTGTGTGTGTGTGTGTGTGTGTGTGTGTGGTGTGTGTGCGCGTGCGTGTGTGAGGTGTGTGTGTGGTGTGTGAATGTGGTGTGTGTGTGATGTGAATGGTGATGTGTGTGAGTGGTGTGGTGTGCGGTGTGTGTGTGTGTGTGTGTGTGGTGTGGTGTGTGTGTGTGTGTGTGTGTGTGTGGTGTGGTGTGGTGTGTGTGTGTGTGAGTGAGTGTGAGTGTGAGTGTGAGTGTGAGTGTGAGTGTGAGTGTGAGTGTGAGTGTGAGTGTGAGTGTGACTGTGAGTGAGTGTGAGTGTGAGTTTGTGTGGGCATGGGTGTGTGACTGTGAGTATGTAAGTGAATGAGTAGGCGAGTGATTGTGAGTGAGTGTGTGAGTGAATGACTGTGAGTGTATGAGTGAATGGGTAAGTGAGTGACTGTGAGTATGTGTGTAAGTGAGTGAATGAGTAAGTGAGTTACTGTGTGAGTGAGTGTGTGAGTAAGTGAGTGACTGTGAGTGTATGAGTGAATGAGTAAGTGAGTGAATGTGTGAGTGTGTTTGTGTATTATTTGCTCAAATATGTACATACATACACACGCACGCACGCACGCACGCACGCACGCACGCACGCACGCACGCACGCACGCACACACACACACACACACACACACACACACACACACCATTTCCCTTAACATTCGATACTGTGTTTCCGATGTCGTCATCGTATCAATAATATATGTTCCAGCCACGACACCTGGCGGCAGCGCAGCCTCGTTTGCGGCTCTCCTATCGTCACGCATCAGTGACGTTAGTGAGACCGCATCATTGGGTCACATGTCAAACTCACAGTCACACTCGAGTGACGTGGTTCTGTTGGGGGCTGGCGCGCGCATTTCCTCAGTTACCGACGCATACGGTCGTGTCCACGCATCAAATGACGCCTCGCCTAGCGTACGTGATGACGTCACTGCGCGTGCTTACAGCCTCACTGCGGCTGCGCTGTACAGAGACTTTTACGGCTCAGAGCTGACCATGTTGACAGACGATCGCGAAAAGACAAAACGTGGCACGGAGACAGACAATGACGAATGCACTGGCGGACTTGTTGAGCACGGCGATCGTGTGCTTCATACGGAGTCTATTGAAGAAAGTGTGATATAAAGATTAAGGCATTTCGTTGGCGAAAACATGTGCGATAATAGGTTGTTTATAGCGTTTGAAATCGATACATTGGAATGTATTGGTGTTCTGTAAATACTAGACGCGCTCGAATTAAGCTGTGTTGCCACACGCGTGACAATGTGTTGTATTATCACTGCCATATAATAAATAAGAAGATTTTATTATGTGTTATTTCTAGCAATCTTTGACAGTTCAATATCGGGGCTCGGATATTTTGTGTTGATATTTGTCTCGAAATGGCGGCGGCGTGGGCGGCCCGAACGAAGACAAAAAAAAAGATACCACACCCACACAGTTTGCCGTCCTGTTTCTATAATTATGTGTGGTCGTGGTGTGTGTGTGTGTGTGTGTGTGTGTGTGTGTGTGTGTGTGTGTGTGTGTTGTGTGTGTGTGTGTGTGTGTGTGTGTGTGTGTGTGTGTGTGTGTGTGTGTGTGTGTGTGTGTGTGTGTGTGTGTGTGTGTGTGTGTGTGTGTGTGTTGTGTGTGTGTGTGTGTGTTTCTGGTTGTTGTAGGTTGGACATTTGATTTACCTACCAAGTTGGTCTGCTATCTCGATTTAAATACAGCCGAAAGTGTTGCTTACACATTGCTATCAACCTCTGTATGATCGACCATTCGTCTTTCCAGAAATACCCGTCTCCGTTGAAGCCACAACGATAGGTGTAGAAGACGAGAACCTGTTTATAAGTGACAGGTGCATGGTTTGTCCTGATTGTGAACATTGGTAGACATTTTATACGTGACAGGTACATGGTGTGTCCTGATTGTGAACATTGATAGACATATTTATACGTGACAGGTACATGGTGTGTCCTGATTGTGAACATTGGTAGACATATGTTCGACTACAACCCGTTGCATTTTGGTAAGATACTATAACTGTAACAATAACAATACAGTAATGTCTACATCAAAATATATTGCATATATTACGGTTCCCTATCAAAATTTTAAACAAATAATCAGTATCTAATATTGACACATTGATAAGGAAGCTATATAAAATAGACAAATACAATTTGAACAACATAATAATGCACCTTACGCAATTAATTATAGTGCCTTATATCGACAAAATAGTTTGCCTCTCCAGCGTTCTGGTGCGGATACGGATACGGATGCGGCAAACTGAATCGGTCCATGTATTCGCACACGACTCGAACAAGAAATTCCAAGGAGTGAATTTATTACATGTAAATATAAAACACTGACAGAACTGGGTTCGATAGACATGGGGGTGCAATATAACGCGGGTCCACCTAACACTTATCGGAATTAATGTGTGTTGCGTTGTTATTGGGGTCGTGTACGTTAGGGAAGCCCGGAATCGCCATTTCCTTACGTCCGCAGGCAACGACTTTGGCTGAACAAAAATAAATGAGAAATCCAAGCCTACAGTAGTTCGGATTATCTTTATGGTTTATTATTAGACTGGCATATTTAAATGTGTTGCATGTGTTTGTTTGCGATTATCCGTAGTCTCTTGACCAGCAGAGGATGCGTTCAGTGACAACCGTTTTGCAAGAAAGGAGCAAATCATTAAATAAAAGATCAGCTACCGTATCGCATACTCTCATGTATGCTGCGGTTACAGCAATAACTATTCAGTACATTTGGAGTGTATTTTCAGTGCTTGGATATCATCCATCTAGCTTTGCTATTGGGGCGTTTTCAGAAATGACCGCTAAACTTCTGTTCGTTGGTTTGTGTTGCTTCTTATAAAAAGGACATTTGTTTTGCAAATTGATCTGCATGGCCGCATGTCAAGGCAAATTGCATCGCGTACATGTGCTCACTGTTCATTTCCACTTCCGAAATCTTCTCTGATTCTTACTGCATAACCGTTTTTATTTTATAAATAACTGGCCATCTGAAAACGACCACTGTTATACAACGTTAATACCCATCAGTTGCCCGTTGGTGTAAATTCCATTGGGCTTTACTTTATCATACGGATATAGATGCCAACAACAATTTGTCCTCTTGTTGAAATACACACAGTGTGTGTATGTTTGTCCACAACTGGTGTACAGTCCACACCTTTATGATCTAACATGTCAAAAAATTGTTGCTCAATCTCCTGTCGTACGACAATTCCATTCACTTGCTTCTTCAATTGCACAATTTGTAGTCACGCATTGTGTGACTGTTTTGCGCGTTAACCCCGTTAAGTACGGAGTAACATTGATAATATCGCTGTATTCTTTACGCCTATTCATGTGACAATATTATTTAGATGGGTAAGTGATTGCAAAATTTTGCTATGTTTCATGGTCAGCAAGACGTGCAAAATGGCAGGCGGATATGGTAAATATTAGCAGCGAATTAATAATTGACACTTGGGAATGGGTAGTTGGCACTTGCGATTTGGTAATTCGCATTGCAAACTTTAAAAAGTGGCAGTTCAGCGCTGCTGTACGTGAAATGTAGACCAATCGATTTGTAGTTTTTGAGTTATTGCCTTTTGAACTTTGACAATGCTAACTATTGCGTTGCTTACATGGCCGAGCGTTTGATTGCTATTTGCTGTCAAACAAAATGAATTCGCTATGATCAAATGGCAATAACTCAATAGGTAAAGAACATTTATATGCACAACCAGCCACAAATATGTATGTCAAATTGTTATCTTTACGGTGAGAGACATAAAACATTGCATTCCCCAATTGCAGTTTCATGTTAAGATTAAAACTGTAGGCCCCATCGTTGCATATAGTAAGTAATTGTAACACTACTAAAGGGCCTATATCCTTGAACTTTCAAGCACAGAGAGTTAACAAACAAAATCGTTTGGAGAAACCATAAATGCGGACAGGAAAGAGTCGTCACTGGAGCATGGGAGCACCGAACACTTATATTGGAAGAGCGATTAAAAACAAATATGGTTTAACTTTTTAATGAAAGATGGCTATAGTCTCAGAAAATTGAATTACAATGGGCAGGTGAATCCAGGCTGTTGGCGCATCTACAGAGAAGACAAGTTTGCCTATAATGAGCATAATTTTAGCAAAATAAACGTTGTTTGGCAACAAATGATTTAAGACTGCTAGTGGTATCAGCGAAATGTAGCAGATTAATTAAATACGTCGGCTTGTTGAGCATCAAGAATAAGTACTTAAAAGCATCCAATTTTAATTTAATTCGATATTCGTCTGGAAGCCAGTAAAACTGCTTAAGTCGGGATAGTGATGGTAAAAATACGAGTTGGAGTTTAAATAAGTCCCTTTTGGCAACGTCTATGACAAATTACGGGGCCCTTTTGCCAGTTTATTGCTGACTGTCGTTGTGCCGAAGGAAATAAAATTTCAGGATGAACTATTATCACAATGGCAGAAGTTGACGCGTTCCGACTGCTCAGATATATTTGTCTTTATTTATACCCGCCTATTGAGTTAAATGGTTGTATGTTGTACATTAACGTCCACATGTTAAAAATACCTTTGCAAGGTGTTTACTGATGAGGGCATCTTGACCTGGCCGTTGTTATAAATGACTGTCCCACTTTCAAGCTGTGTTCGCAGAAGGTGAAGTAAATCATTCAATTCATCTTCCAATCTACCATATCAACTAATTTAGGTGGAGCCTGTCCGTTAAGTTTTCTTCCTCTCAGTTCCATATTAAAAATTGTCAGTGTATTTCAAACAGCTGATATTCTTGCTTTTAAATACGTTGACACTACTTTCACATAGCACCTGGACATGCCTACATGAAATGTAAAAACAGTTGTGTTCCTTCTATAGTTAGAAACGGTTTCAACACGGACTTGTATACACTGGCCTGCTGTCTAGTGCTCCCGCGAGCGCATGAGAGGGCTACAAAGGTCACGAACTCTAAAGATGTATTCCGCTGTAGCGCTTACATTTTTCTGGGCGTTAAAAACGTTCCGGTTGACGTTTCTGCGCATGCGCGATATATGTAAAATCATCAATGTGCAACGAAAAGACAAAGCATTTATGGTATAAATATTACGCGTTGTTCGTTAGGATGTATATAACCTCTCAGCAAAGTTATTTGTCGCAAATTAAAATGAGGCAAATACGTTTTGAGGCATATTTTGCTAGCAAGCGTAAATCACGTGACAGTAGTGCGCCATAATCCGTGACAGTGATTTATAACAAAACGTAACATTGTATTGCGTTGAACGATATTTTAAGAAACTCTTCACAGTAATCATCACAAGTATGTTAACGAACAGCTCATGGCATTTATACCGAAAAAACTTTGTTGTTTCGCTGGACATTGGTGATTTTACATTTATTGCGCATGCGCAGAAACGTCAACCGGAACGTTTTTAACGCCCGGAAAAATGTAAGCGCGACACCGCACTTCGTTTTCAAAACGGCATTAAATCAGAGAGGTTTCTTACATATTTTACACACCTTTTATACAGCCCAATGTCCAGTTCTTAGGTTTTATGTAACCCAACGCGCTTTGCACTTACCCACCTGGCTGTCCTGTTCAATGGAACACCATCTAGATTTCAATAATCTACGTTGCAATTAATGCGAGAAGATTATTCATAAACAAATACCAACCACTGTCTACAGCCAGGTGTTCAACCATACAGCTGAATGAAATGGAGTAGCGCAGAGTGAACGAATTTGGTTCAACACGATTAACATCCATATTTTATGGTTACGGTCAATGCACAGTCACGGTATAACACAAAGCAACAACCATCAATTCGACTGTTTACCAGCTGACCCGCTATTTGTGTCACACGCCCCTGCCCCACCAGCGCATTAATCATTGCAGTACTGACGATTTACCATCACTCGGTTAATGCCCATCCTTATATACTGTGACTAAACGAGCCGTAAAGAGGTGCCCGAATCCTGAAGCATTGTGTTTGCAAGGTCGGCCGTTAAATTTACCAAGAATGAGCTGCTAAGTTGGCCTGATTAATTAGTATTTAAAATCACATCATATGTAGTTAGGGAAAAAATCAACTGCTAGAAAGCCACACGCAAGTTATCAACATCACTGAGATAAATATTAAATTTCATGAACGAGCTCTGAAAACCAATCTCAAAGATAGTTTTCGTCCTCCTAACTGTCAACTTCAGCTACTACCGTCAGACAAAAGATCACGAACGATAATTACAAATACACAAAGATTCAGACACACATACAAGTATCATGAACTATTGATTCATAATGCAGGGTAATTTTAGTCTCTTAGTATTTGATGCATTCATTTCTCTGAATATAATTGTGAACACTGACAGTAATATGTTTTGTGACACCGGCGATATTATGTATCTGTTTCATGTGTCAACGTCTACAGCGAGTTGTCGTTGCGTAATTTGTGTTCATATGATAAACTCTCTCTGATTGCAAACATAATCCCACTGGGCAATAAATAGTACTATTATTATTATTACACGTTCTCGCGACGCATTTTGTGAAATTAAAAAAGGACATGTTTGAATATCAATAACAGAGCGAGTTAGTGTTTCTTGTTTCCCACATGCGTTTCCTATATTTTAGTGTTATTGCAATTCGGTCATCGCAATTTCAATATACTATTATTGAAGGCTATTTGACAGCTACGCAGCAATCACGCAATCAGCTATGTGAATATTGCAACATTAAGGATTCGCAATTTTGACATTGCAATAATTAAAAAAACTAAATCATTAGTTCCTGTCTTGGTGTGTGGCATGTCGGATACCTGAGTGTACTCCACGTTCTAATTTGATGTTCAATTGGTTTTTGATTGTTTCTAAAATATAGAGAATCGTTACGAATACTAATTATTACTGTTTCTGGACACCATATTTTTAAATAAATATTCTTATGCATTGTTTACAAAACACTGGATCTTCTGTTACTTGGATTTTTAGCACACCATGTGTTTGAACAATGCATTTGTCTCCACATCAAGATTTGTGTTAAAAGTGTACCTTCGTTGCTTATGAAATAGGTCACTTTTCTCAAAAACATGTCGGTGTCAGTTGCTCCTATTTACAATGTCATGGCAGTCTCTTACTGATATAACATTTGTCCCCAACTTGAACAAATCGACATCTAATATTATCACTACTAAGTTAGGGACGAAACCGTCACAGCGATATGTCCCTGTCTATTCTGCTGTAGAAGCACTTGTCTGGTCTGTTCCTACATTTGCAACGATCTGGGTGTTCACAATCTTACGTGTTAGCTGTGATTGATATAAATACAACTAATTGTATTCGATAACCAATTAGCAATGATGTTTCGCTGAGGTTGTACTCCAAACATTCCTGCTTTGAGATTGTCTAACAGTTTGCACATCCGCTTGGCACACCGGCTGTCTGGGTTCAATACTCGGCTATGGCAGGCATGGAACTATTAGTGTAAACACGGGCTCTCAATTTTGGGGACTGTCATGAAAATGTCGACCCCGTCTTGGTTTGAGGGCATAAAAGACCCACTGAGGTCGACAAGCACCCTTGCAGTGACTATCCTGAATGCCAGCATAGAGATGTTGACTTGGCATTGAAGCGCATCGATCAGTTATGAGGGAATTATTATTATTATTATTATTATTATTATTATTATTATTATTATTATTATTATTATTGTTATTATTATTATTATTATTATTATTATTATTATTATTATTATTATTATTATTATTATTATTATTATTATTATTATTATTATTATTATTATTATTATTATTATTATACTAATCTTATTTTTCTAATTTTTGTGATCCAAAGCCATTGCCTCCAGGGAGCCTACATCTCTACAGAGGTCGAGAAAGACTACACCAGAATGAAGTGGCAATGAGAGACTTCACGTCACAAAGGTTATGGAAAAAGCCGCAGTGGAGAAATCGTTGTAATCGATCTAAACCAGCCACTCCCAGCCCTTAATGACACATACCGACGCACAGCTAGTGTGTGAAAATAAATGCCGCTTGGTCAAAGCGACCTGCTCCTCGTCGACACGCCCCAGTAACATTCCTCAATTCGGACATTTATCGCAGTGGCCCTTTTGTGTTTTGAGTGGAACTGATTCACGTCCCCATTGCCCATCCTAGCACCTTGTGTTATAAAAGCTCGCAAAGGTTCAACAGTTCCCAAACCTGTGAGTGGTGGCTACGTAGTCGCCTCGACTGCCTATCGAGTATTCGTTCTCAACGTAAGAGACTTCGCAGAAGTTACGATGTAAGTACACTGATACAGCTGTAACGCTATTAACCAGCGTAATATACAACTATGATAAATAGTGTTATTATAATAGCCATGCCATGCATGTTGTTAATTTCCCTTTGTTGAAAATGTGCCGCGTTGTTATTGCTAATTTCATGGGTCGACTTCTAACGAAATAAGTCAGATGACAGCGAACGTGTTTTCGAGAAGAAAGGAAAAATTGCAAGATGTTTATTTTGCTGCTGTTGGATACCACGAATGGTGAAAACAAATACAATGCTATTTTATTCCAACAAGTTCGCTCAATAACGAAATACAACACATCAATATTATTACGTTTGGAAGTCTCTAACGCCTTTGTGACGTCAACGCAGGTAAATAGCTCCCCGCCTTTCGTGAACACGTCGGGAAGGAAACGTTCAGCATTAAATGATAGAGCATTATAAAGATGACTGCGGCTCTGCCCTCAACTGTTTTGCGTAGGTGACAATTGGCTCAATCTTATATATTTTGTGGGACATATAACACATTTGAGTAACCAAGTCAAATTGACTGGACATATACATTTGTGTTACACAATTATTTTTCACTATTTGTTTGTTCGTTCACTCGTTCACTCGTTCGTTCTTTCTTTCGATCGTTCGTTCATTCGTTCTTTCGATCGTTCGTTCGTTCGTCCGTTCTTTCGTTCGTTCGTTCCGGCGGTTGTTTGTAACCCAAATTCGCCGTCTATAAACTGTGCATGATACCTATCTTGCCCACAAGAACGATTCGTTTGATTTAGTCACTTTTCCTTCTTCGGGTGGGGTTTGGAGATGAACTGGGGAGATCAATTTTACAATAAAGGCTACGCGTGGAGTACTGTGTACGGAAGGTCATTTTTTTACATCATTGTAAAGATAACTATGGCATCTGCAACCACGTCGCTGTATGTCGGATAACCAGTCTGCATATTTGTTTTAAATCATTGGCCTTGGAAAATTGTCACCTATTAACACAGACACCAACTTTGTTTTGCGTCAGTAATTTGTTACGCCGTGCTTACGAGCATTTCTAGAACACACCGACACAACGTAACGCAACTTTCAACCACATTAGCGCCTTTTCCCCAAAGCATCACAAGATAAGTCGGCTAGTAATTTGATCATTGCGTTGATGTAACACTGCTGCACAAATGTTGTACAATTAGCTTGAGGGATTTTCCCTCGGGGCACCTTAGCAATTTGTCAAATAAAAATGACCTCTCAATTAAATCCTGTCAGTATTACAAACCGAATTGCAAGCAAGAGTGTTTTGTAAGACAGTCATCACATAATATGTAATGAGCTTTCTGTCCCGTCACTGACATAACAGCTACGCCAAAAATACACAGTTGTGGGACCCGATTTTAAATAATTGTAGTTGGAATGAACATTTCGGGATACAATAACACATATCTAGCATATATCCACCTTATGCCTCTAAAGGTCTATATAGCTGTATAATTAATGGGATAGTGAATACAAGCGCCCATACAACATTACAACAGATTGTCCGAAATAAGGTGGTATAAGATCATCATTACCTTGAAGGTGATATCAACGAGAAGATCTTGACGTGGCAGTGCACAGACTGCTATATAAGACAATCACATTATGTACTCGTAGAATGTTTCATAGGTCCTGTGAAAAATCCAGGTCAACCATATCAACTCAAACACACCCATGAAAATGTACGGAATCAGACAACTCCGGTTCTTTCTGTCATAATTGTATCCCTTTTCATATAGGCAGACGTTACCACATTGGCTTTTTGATGTTTCTAACAATATTTAGCCACCAAGATTAATTTATTATGTTTTCTTACGAATGTTTGATCTACACTCCAATAATAATAATAACAATAATGATAATGGCATTAATAATGATAATTATAAGGTTATACGTTTCCGTGTTGAGTAAATGGTGCAAGCGGGTATAACGAATGATGTGTTATTTATGTATGGCAGCATATGCTTTATCTTTACGAATTCTTTATGCTAGCATACTGCGAGACCGGTACTTCGTAGTAACTTATTAAACGTTTCTCCGCTTTGTGTCACATGTTTTTTACATTGTATTCGTTCATCACAAGTTGCACGCAAACTACTGCATATGCTGAACATTTCATTAGTTCGCGTTTATATGTGTGTTGTAGGTTTGGTCACCCGATGTATTCCCTACTTGTTTGTCTGTTTGTCGCGAGCGCCTGCTTCGACGACACCGAGGCCTGGATATGGGGACGGCGACGACGTACATCGACAGGTAACAATTAGATTGAATAAGCTAAAACCTCATAGCAAGACATAGCAAGACAACGCTATCTTTCAACGGGCCAATAGTCAGCGTAGGTAATCCGACATACATACATACATATATACATATATACACACACATAAATACATACATACATACATACATACATACATACATACATACATACATACATACAAAATACATCTCTCTCTACTACTCTCTCATCTCATCTCCTACTATCTATTACATCTACTGCTCTCACTACTACTCTACTCCTACCCTCTCTACTACTACTACATCTACTACTACTACTACATAACCACATACATACTCATACCTACTTACTACTTTTCCACATATTACATATACACACATCTACTACCACACACACACACACTCTCTCTCTCTACTCTACTCTCATACTCACCCATCTCTCCTACTACTCTACTACTCTGCTAATCTTTCACTCCAATTTCTACATCTCATCTACTACTCTCTACTACTACTACTACTCATACATACATACATATATACACAACTCCACCCATCTACTCAACTGCTGCATCTACTACATAATACGTAACAATACTCGTACGTAAATTCGTACAAATGTACTACTACCAGCATACTACTATTCTAACCACATCGTCTTGGTGTCTACGTACTACTCGCTACCCTACGTATTGCGTACGCACGAATCGCGTCGTGCATTGCGTGCGTACGTGCGTAAATTGTGCGTCGCGTTGCTGCCATTGCGTCGTCGTACGCACGTCTTCTGCGTCGTCGTACGTGCGTTCTGCGTTCTACGTACGTGCTCGTACTACTGCGTGCGTGCGTGCTCTGCGTGCGTCGTCGTCGTCGTCGTCGTGCGTACGTACTCGTGCGTAAAACATCATGCGTGCGTGTTACTCGTACGTCTCGTACGTGCTCTCTCGTCGTCGTCATCTAAAACGTCTCATCTGGCTGTACTGTACTGCGTGTCGTCGTACGTACGTCGTCGTACGTACGTCGTACTGCATTTCGTCGTCGTCTGCGTACGTACCTACGTCGTACGTGCGTGCGTCGTACGTCGTCGTGCGTACGTGCATGCGTCGTCTCGTCGTCTACCACGTCACGCCCGCACGTCGTCGTGCGTACGTACGTACGCACGTCACACGCACGATCACTGCAGCATGCGTCGCCGCTGCATGCGTGCGTCGTCTGCTTCCCTGCGTCGTGCTGCGTGCTACGTACTACTACCTCTACACTCTACTCTATCTACTCTACTCTCTGCTCGATCTACGTCAGTATGCGTGCGTCGTACTACTACGTCGTCGTACGTGCTACTTTCGTACGTACGTACGTGCGTCGTACGTACTACGTCGTACTGCTCGTACATCATACATCTACTCATCTACTACTACTACTACTACCTACACCACACCCACCCACCCACCACCACCAAACCACAAATTCCACACCCACCACCCCCCTCTACTACTACATACTACTCTACTACTACATACTACTACTACTACTACTACATCTCCATCATCATTTCTTACATACTATATGCCCACTACCAACTCTCATCTACATCTACTGCTGCAATGCTATCATTTCTACATACTACACGTCATACTACTCATATGCTACCCTAAATACTGTCTGCAGTATGCATGCTGCTGCATACATCATACATACATACATACATACATACATACATACATACTACATACTACATACTACATACATACATACTACATACGTACATACTCATACGTACATACGTACATACTACATACGTACATACATACATACATACACACAACATACATACATACATACATACATACATACATACATACATACATACATACATACATACATACATCATACATACATACATACATACATACGTAAACATACATCACTAAAACTACATACATACATACATACATACATACATACATACATATATACATACGTACATACATACATACATACATACATACATACATACATACATACATACATACATACATACATACATACATACATACATACATACATACATACATACATACATACATAAACATACATGCATGCGTAAGCCCTTACATACATACATACATACATACATACATACATACATACATACATACATACATACATACATACATACATACATACATACATACATACATACATACATACATACATACATACATACATACATACATACATACATACATACATACATACATACATACATACATACATACATACATACATACATACATACATACATACATACATACATACATACATACATAACTCCTGTGTTAGCCCCAGAAGGCGCTGTGTGGAATCCAAAGACCAAAGACACAAACATGCATAATAAACACCAGTGCTATGTTTTACATCCATAACTACTGCTGAAGTTATTATTCAAAAGTGTCTAAATTAACCGTACGGACTCGTTCATTTTTCAACTGTTCTACTAAAACTTTGC
>JAODUO010001350.1:72500-77500 GCA_025642075.2 Ridgeia piscesae | reverse complement strand
TGATTTTCTATTAATTTTGATTGGTTCTAAACAATAGAGCATCGTTACAAGAAATAAATATTATTGATTCTGAACACTATATTTTTATAACTATTCTTACGCACTTGTTTACAAAACACTGCACCTTCTGTAACTTGGATTTTTAGCACACAATGCATTTATCTTCAAATCAAGATTTGCTATATATATGTATATTATATATATATATATATATATATATATATATATATATATATATATATATATATATATATATATATTTACTTTCGTGGCTAGTGACGCAGGTAACCTTTCTCCAAAACATGTCGGTGTCAGTTGCTCCTATTTACAATTTCACGGCAGTCGTTTACTGAAATAACAGTTGTCCCCAAATTGAACAAATCGATATCTAATTATCACTACTAAATTAGGGACGAAACCCGTCACAGCGATATGTCCATGTCTACTCTGCTGTAGAAGCACTTGTCTGGTTTGTTCCTAAATCTGCAACGATCAGGGTATTTAATAATACACATGTATTATATTGCTTGTACTGCGCATCGATCAGCTATGCGGGAATTAACGCTATAGAGAACACATTATTAATATATAATTACGGTTTTCTCATTTTTTAAACATGACCGTTGCCTCCAGGGAGCCTACATCTCAACAGAGGTCGAGAAAGACTACACCAGAACGAAGTGGCAGTGAGAGACCTGACGTCACAAAGGTTATGGATAAAGCCGCAGTGGAGAAATCGTTGTGATCCATCTAAACCGGCCACTCCCAGCCCTTAACGACACATACTAGTGTGTGAAAATAAATGCCGACTGGTCAAAGTGACCTGCTCCTCGTTTACGGTCGACACGCCCCAGTAACAACGCAATATTCCTCAATTAGGACATTTATCGCAAGGGCCCTTCAGTGTGTTGAGTGCAACTGATTTATTTCCCCATGTGTGAAATAACCTGCCCATCCTTGCATCGGATATTACAAAAGCTCGCAAGGGTTCAACTGTTCCCTAATTTGTGAGTGGTCACTAAGCGGTCACCTCTACTGCCTATCGAATATTCATCCTCAACATAAAAGACTTCGCAGAAGTTACGATGTAAATACATTGATGCTGCTGTAACGCTATTAACCAGCGTATGTACAACTATGATTAATAGTGTTATTATAATACCCATGCCATTTATGTTGTTAATTTTCCTTTATTGAAAATGTGCCACGTCGTTATAGCTAATTTTATGGTGGGTCGACATCTAAAGAAACAAGTCAGATGACAGCGAATGTATTTTCGAGACAAAAGCACAAACTGCTTGATGTTTGTGGTGCTGCTGTTGGAAACCACGAATGATGAAAACAAATACATTGTTTCCAACAAGTTCGGTCAATAACGAAATACAACACATAAATTATAATACGCTTGGAAGTCTAAACGCCTTGGTCTCGTCAACGCAGGTATATAGCTCCCCGCCTTTCGTGAATATGTCGGGAAGAAACAGTTCGGAAGTATATGATGGCGCATTATAAAGGTGACTGCGGCTCTGCACTCAACTGTTTTGCGTTGGAGCCCACTGGCTCAATCTTATATATTTTGTAGGACAAATAACACATTTGAGTAGCCAAGTCATATTCATTGGACATATACATTTGTATTATACAACAGTTTTTCACAATTTGTTTGTTCGTTCACTCTTTAGTTCGTTCGTTCGTTCGTTCGTTCGTTCGTTCGTTCGTTCGTTCGTTCGTTCGTTCGTTCGTTCGTTCGTTCGTTCGTTCGTTCGTTCGTTCGTTCGTTCGTTCGTTCGTTCGTTCGTTCGTTCGTTCGTTCGTTCGTTCGTTCGTTCGTTCGTTCGTTCGTTCGTTCGTTCGTTCGTTCGTTCGTTCGTTCGTTCGTTCGTTCGTTCGTTCGTTCGTTCGTTCGTTCGTTCGTTCGTTCGTTCGTTCGTTCGTTCGTTCGTTCGTTCGTTCGTTCGTTCGTTCGTTCGTTCGTTCGTTCGTTCGTTCGTTCGTTCGTTCGTTCGTTCGTTCGTTCGTTCGTTCGTTCGTTCGTTCGTTCGTTCGTTCGTTCGTTCGTTCGTTCGTTCGTTCGTTCGTTCGTTCGTTCGTTCGTTCGTTCGTTCGTTCGTTCGTTCGTTCGTTCGTTCGTTCGTTCGTTCGTTCGTTCGTTCGTTCGTTCGTTCGTTCGTTCGTTCGTTCGTTCGTTCGTTCGTTCGTTCGTTCGTTCGTTCGTTCGTTCGTTCGTTCGTTCGTTCGTTCGTTCGTTCGTTCGTTCGTTCGTTCGTTCGTTCGTTCGTTCGTTCGTTCGTTCGTTCGTTCGTTCGTTCGTTCTTCGTTCGTTTTCGTTCGTTCGTTCGTCCCGTTCGTTCGTTCGTTCGTTCGTTCGTTCGTTCGTTCGTTCGTTCGTTCGTTCGTTCGTTCGTTCGTTCGTTCGTTCGTTCGTTCGTTCGTTCGTTCGTTCGTTCGTTCGTTCGTTCGTTCGTTCGTTCGTTCGTTCGTTCGTTCGTTCGTTCGTTCGTTCGTTCGTTCGTTCGTTCGTTCGTTCGTTCGTTCGTTCGTTCGTTCGTTCGTTCGTTCGTTCGTTCGTTCGTTCGTTCGTTCGTTCGTTCGTTCGTTCGTTCGTTCGTTCGTTCGTTCGTTCGTTCGTTCGTTCGTTCGTTCGTTCGTTCGTTCGTTCGTTCGTTCGTTCGTTCGTTCGTTCGTTCGTTCGTTCGTTCGTTCGTTCGTTCGTTCGTTCGTTCGTTCGTTCGTTCGTTCGTTCGTTCGTTCGTTCGTTCGTTCGTTCGTTCGTTCGTTCGTTCGTTCGTTCGTTCGTTCGTGTGTGCGTGTGTGCGTGTGTGCGTGTGTGCGTGTGTGCGTGTGTGCGTGTGTGCGTGTGTGCGTGTGTGCGTGTGTGCGTGTGTGCGTGTGTGCGTGTGAGCGTGTGTGCGTGTGTGCGTGTGTGCGTGTGTGCGTGTGTGCGTGTGTGCGTGTGTGCGTGTGGGCGTGTGGGCGTGTGTGCGTGTGTGCGTGTGCGTGTGTGCGTGTGTGCGTGTGTGCGTGTGTGCGTGTGTGCGTGTGTGCGTGTGCGTGTGTGCGTGTGTGCGTGTGTGCGTGTGTGCGTGTGTGCGTGTGTGCGTGTGTGCGTGTGTGCGTGTGTGCGTGTGAGCGTGTGAGCGTGTGAGCGTGTGTGCGTGTGTGCGTGTGTGCGTGTGTGCGTGTGTGCGTGTGTGCGTGTGTGCGTGTGTGCGTGTGTGCGTGTGGGCGTGTGTGCGTGTGTGCGTGTGTGCGTGTGTGCGTGTGTGCGTGTGTGCGTGTGTGCGTGTGTGCGTGTGTGCGTGTGTGCGTGTGTGCGTGTGTGCGTGTGTGCGTGTGTGCGTGTGTGCGTGTTTTAGTCAATCCATATAAGCACAACAATAACAGTTAATAATTGTTCAACAATATCATTGGCGACACTCAATTTCGATGGGAAGACCAGGATAACTCACTTCTTGTTGTCCTTCTGTCTGACGATGGGCTGTAAAGTGCTGCCACCTCTCGGTGTCTGGTTAATCGAAGCTATATTTCCCCAGATTGATGTGAGTGGCTTCAAAATGGCAGCCAACTCACGGTGACTGGATAACCGAGGCAATATTACGTGGGAAAGTCACCAATATCATCCCATCAACCCGGAAGAATTCGATTGCTTGAAGTGTTTGTGACTTTCGCGTTCATCCAACGAAAGCACGGATGGATGGTTATTGGTGCAGCCGGCAATCACGACGAAGTGTTTGAGCCAATACATGAACAGACCCGGTGCGTTCATTCATTGAATGTTCATTCATCATTTCCTAGTTTTCATCAGTCAGAAAATACAACTGTCATCCGTCGTTAGAAAATTATTCTTGTGTCCAGGTTTTATTTGAGACGTTATCCATAGATCAAGGGCCAACATTACGGATATATTCCCTAGACAAGGCTATCACGTAACGGAACTCTCCTTTATACAAAAGTAAGTTTTTATTGCAGCATTCATGGTTACCTATCGAGTATATTTGGTATATATCACCAACTACTCAGGACAATTTGCGTGGGCAATTTTGCCACAAGAAGAGTCTGCCAACTCAAGAGGACCTCTTAATAACTTACATCCAGTTTTATGAGATTGACCAGAAACAGGAAATAATGTCCCCCCAAACAATCAACATGCACCCTGGATGACGGGTCATTATGGAAATTATGTTGTCCAGTAGGCAGCCCTGCAATAACACCTGGTATTTCCAACATTCACTTTGACCAAACCATAAACTACCAAACGTCATGTGTAGTAGTTATTACATCATAGATCCTGTCTCCCTCCCTCCCTCCCTCCCTCCCTCCCTCCCTCCCTCCCTCCCTCCCTCCCTCCCTCCCTCCCCCCCTCCCTCCTCCCTCCCTCCCTCCCTCCCTCCCTCCCTCCCTCCCTCCCTCCCTCCCTCCTCCCTCCCTCCCTCCCTCCCTCCCCCCCTCCCTCCCTCCCTCCCTCCCTCCTCCCTCCCTCCCTCCCTCCCTCCCTCCCTCCCTCCCTCCCTCCCTCCCCTCCCTCCCTCCCTCCCTCCCTCCCTCCCTCCTCCCTCCCTCCCTCCCTCCCTCCCTCCCTCCCTCCTCCCTCCCTCCCTCCCTCCCTCCCTCCCTCCCTCCCTCCCTCCCTCCCTCCCTCCCTCCCTCCCTCCCTCCCTCCCTCCCTCCCTCCCTCCCTCCCTCCCTTTTCTTTTCAGTTCAGCTAAACCGAACGTTGAACTTCGTGTGCTTAGTACCACCAGTTCCACAAGTTAATATGCTATACTGGACGGTTGTATTTGTCCAAGATCTCAGAAAATATTCTACAACCAGGGGCTGTGCAAGACGCTGCATATTAAATGTCTTGTGAATATCAACCGACCGAGTGATCTTAGTTGTGTTGTGTGTTGCATCCGTGACAGACTCCGCAGTACCAATGGATTGTACACTGGGTTCCAGGCCAGTTTGTTACGGTGGGTGCCACGGTTTGGCAAATATTGCTTGAGCCTACGGCCAACCTG
>JAODUO010001350.1:62500-70000 GCA_025642075.2 Ridgeia piscesae | reverse complement strand
TCGGTTAATGTCCATCCTTATATACTATGACTAAACAAGTCGTAAATAGGTGACCGACTCCTGCAGCATTGTGTTTGCAAATATTGAGGTGCTGTTAGAGAAAAGATGTATACACCGAATTCTGAAATATTGTGTTTGCAATATCAGCCTACCTGCATAGCATGATGAACTGATATGTTGAATGAATAATGGTTAACAACACATGCAATACAGTTAGGAAAAATTTCAACAACTGGATGGGTCCCACGAAAGGTACTACCATCATTGAGACAAACATTAATTTCATAATAACAAGTACAGAAAAATTCAGGCAAACCTTTCAGTATCATGTCTCAGGTCTCAGGTTGTTTACTCCAAACAGCCCAAACTTGGGCTAACGCAGGAGTTTGTAGTGCTTTTGTGCGCAAGCGTTTGGTTGTATGTATGTTTGTTTGTTTGTTTGTTTGTTATAGCTTGTTTGTTTGTTTTATAGGCAATTTAGGTGATTGGGTGTTGGGAAGGGGAGGTTCATTATTGCTGCTTGAAAAGCTATGGGATTTTCTATTGCAGTAATGTGTGGTGGGATCATATTCCAGATGCGAATTGCACGGGGGTAAAAGGAGAACACTGCAGTGTTGATGCGGAACCTGGTGGCGATGTAATGGCCACGTTTTTTTGATGGTTTTAGTAGGCCCGGTGGTGGTGTGATGTTGATTATGTTATTTAAAATTTTGTAAAATATCATTGCTGGTTTGATAATCCTGCGTCGCTCAAGAGTGGGCCATCCAAGGGTGGCTATTAGGTCTGTTGTGGCTGTTTGGCGTCGATGGTTGTTTTTGACAAATCTGGCTGCACAGTGCTGTACTTTTCAAGATGTTTAATTTGGGTAGTGGTGTGTGGATTCCATATAGGAGAGGCATATTCAAGTTTTGTTCGGACTAGCATGTTATAGGCAGTTTCTTTTACATCAGGTTTGCATGGTCCGAGGGTTCGTTTGATCATACCTAAAACGTTTGATGATTTGGAAGCTATGTCAGTGATGTACTCCTCGATTCATAATGCAGTGCTCTTTTAATCTCTCAATTTATTATGCATTCATTTCTCTGAATGTAATTTTGAGCACTGACAGTAATATGTTTTGTGACACCGGTGATATTATGTATCTGTTTGATGTGTCAACGTCTACAGTGAGTTGTCGTTGCGTAATTCTTATATTTCTTATATGTTCTAAATTTCTAGTTATTGCAAATCGGTCATCCAAATTTCACTATAATATTGACAGCTAATTTACAGCTACATAGCAATCACGCATTCCGCCATATTTATATGTAGTGACCATCCTGAAATGTCAGCATAGAAAGGTTGACTTGGCATAACTGTTCTGAAGAATGATTAGCTCAATGAGACCTGATAAGATTATAACGTTGTAGCTAAAAATATGCACAAAGTAGTCAGTTAATAGAATCCGGCCGAGTGCTGGAAATAACTCGAACTAGTGTAACTATGGTAGATTGAGTTTTCTGTGGTCAGTAGAACGTAGTTCTCGATAGGTAATTTATTTGCTCTTGCCCAATCACACCGGATAAAGTTACATAGCTGATCTATTTAATAATACACATATATTATATTGCTTGTACAGCGCATCGATCAGCAATGCGGGAATTAGCGCTAGAGAAAACATTACTATTATTATTATTATTATATTATTAATCTTCGTTTTCTCATTTTTGTTAAACAGGGCCTTTGCCTCCAGGGAGCTTACATCTCAACGGAGGTCGACAAAGACTAGAACAGAAAGAAATGGCAATGAGAGACCTGACGCCGCACAGGTTATGGAGAAAACCGCAGTGGAGAAATCGTTGTGATGGATCTATAGCGGCCACTCCCAACACTGACGCATTGTAAGTGTGTGACTTAGTCAAAGCGACTCGCATCTTGCGTACGTTCGATACGCTCCAGTAACAACGCATCACTCCTCAATTCCGACCTTTATGTGTGTGCGTTGAATGCAATTGATTTACGTCCTCTGCGGGTTCTGCCCACCCGTGCATCATGTATTATCAAAGCACACGAAGGTTCAACAGTGTCCTAACGGGTGAGTGTTGGCTACGTAGTCACCTGTACTGCCTATCGAATATTCGTCCTCAATATAAAAGACTTCCCAGAAGTTAAGATGTAAGTATAGTTGTACTAGAGTAATGTTATTAACAAGCGTCTATGATCAATATTGTTATTACAATATGTATGTTGTTAATTTTCCTTTGTTGAAAATGTGCCAAGTCGTTATTGTTAATGTTATTGGTTCACTTGTAACGAAATGAGCCAGATGACAGCGAACTTGTTTTCGAGAAAATAAACGAAAATTGCATTATGTTTATGATGCTGTTGTTGGATATCATAAATGGTGAAAACAAATACAATGCCATTTTATTCCAACAAGTTCGCTCAAAAACGAAATACAACACATAAATTGTATTACGTTTGTCACGTCAACGCAGGGAAATAGCTCCCCGCCTTTCGTGAACATGTCGGGAAGGAAACGTTCAGCATTAAATGATAGAGCATTATAAAGATGACTGCAGCTCTGCCCTCAACTGTTTTGCGTAGGTGACAATTGGCTCAATCTTATATATTTTGTGGGACATATAACACATTTGAGTAACCAAGTCAAAATGTTATATGGTTTGGAAGCCTAAAGCATTTGTGACGTCAACGCAGGGGGATAGCTTCCCGCCTTTCGTGAACATGTAAAGAAGAAACAGATCAGGAGTATATGATGGCGCATTATAAAGGTGACTGAACCCTCAACGGTTTTGTGTAGGAGCCCACTGGCTCAATCTTATATATTGTGAGGGACAAATAACACATTTGAGAAGGCAAGTAATATTGATTGGACACGCATCTGTATTTACAACTGTTTTTACTAATGGTTCGTTCGTTCGTTCGTTCGTTCGTTCGTTCGTTCGTTCTTTCGTTAGTTCGTTCTTTCGTTCGTTCTTTCGTTCGTTCGTTCGTTCGTTCGTTCGTTCGTTCGTTCGTTCGTTCGTTCGTTCGTTCGTTCGTTCGTTCGTTCGTTCGTTCGTTCGTTCGTTCGTTCGTTCGTTCGTTCGTTCGTTCGTTCGTTCGTTCGTTCGTTCGTTCGTTCGTTCGTTCGTTCGTTCGTTCGTTCGTTCGTTCGTTCGTTCGTTCGTTCGTTCGTTCGTTCGTTCGTTCGTTCGTTCGTTCGTTCGTTCGTTCGTTCGTTCGTTCGTTCGTTCGTTCGTTCGTTCGTTCGTTCGTTCGTTCGTTCGTTCGTTCGTTCGTTCTCGTTCGTTCGTTCGTTCGTTCGTTCGTTCGTTCGTTCGTTCGTTCGTTCGTTCGTTCGTTCGTTCGTTCGTTCGTTCGTTCGTTCGTTCGTTCGTTCGTTCGTTCGTTCGTTCGTTCGTTCGTTCGTTCGTTCGTTCGTTCGTTCGTTCGTTCGTTGTTCGTTCGTTCGTTCGTTCGTTCGTTCGTTCGTTCGTTCGTTCGTTCGTTCGTTCGTTCGTTCGTTCGTTCGTTCGTTCGTTCGTTCGTTCGTTCGTTCGTTCGTTCGTTCGTTCGTTCGTTCGTTCGTTCGTTCGTTCGTTCGTTCGTTCTTGCTCGCTCGCTCGCTCGCTCGCTCGCTCGCTCGCTCGCTCGCTCGCTCGCTCGGTGGTCGTTTGTAACCAAAAGTCTCCGTCTTTAAACTGTGCATGATCCCTAGCTGGCCCACAAGAACGATTCGTGTGATTTAGTCATTTCTTATTCTTCGGGTGGGTTTTGGAGTTGAACTGCGGAGATCAGTGTTAAAATAAAGGCTATGCGTGGAGTATTGTGTATGGAAGGTCTATTTTTCTACGTCATTGTAAAGATAACTCTGCCATCTACAACTAGGTCGTTGTACGTGGGATAAACAGTCTGCGAAGTTGGTTTAGTTCATTGGCATTTGAAAATCGTCACCAATTAACAAAGGCACCAACTTTGCCTGTCATGCGAGAGCATTTTGTTACGTCGTGCATACGACCTACGCGCATTTCTAGAACACACCGAAATAATATAAAGCAACTTTAAACCAGCGCTAGCGCAGGTGAATGCCTCTTCCCCAAAGCATCACAAGATAACTCGGCTAATAATTGGATCATTGCGTTGATGTAAGTCTGCTGCACCAATGAGATTTTCCCTCTTGGCACTTCAGCTATTTGTCAAATAAAAAGGGCATATCAATTAAATCCTGTCAATATAACGAACCGAAATGCAAGCAAGAGCCTAGGCAAAGACGATTTTTCAACACAGGCTACACAACTAGTCGCAACTTAATTAATTATGTCGTAAAGACAAGAAAGCAATTTTGTGCCTTTAATTGTTTCCATTGGCGTGAAATGTTATTCATTAGAGCCGTGAGTTAAATAATATATATGTGCCGGTGTTTTGTTAGACAGTCATCAAATATATGTAATGAGCTTTCTATACCGTCACGGACATAACAGCTACGCCAAAATATATTTATTGTGGGCCCCTATTATAACTGATTGTAGTTGAATTGAAAATTTCGGGATAATATAACACATATCTAGCATAGATCCACCTCATGTCTCTAACATTCTATATAGCTGTATAGTTAATGGGATAGTGCGTACAAGCGCTGACACAACATTGCAATAGATTGTCTGAAATAAGGCGATATAAGATCATCATTCCTTTGAAGGTGATATTTACGAGAAGATCTTGACATGGCAGTGCACAGACTGCTATATAAGAAGATCGCATTATGTAATCGTAGAATGTTTTATAGGTCCTGTGAAAAATCCCGGTTAGGTCAACCACACCAACTCAATCACACGCATGAAAATGTACGGAATCAGACAACTCCTGTTCTTTCTATCATCATGTTATGTCTACAAATGGTTCATATAGGCATACATTAGCTTTTTGATGTTTCTAACAATATTTCGCCACCAAGATTACATTAATATGTTACCCTTACGAAGGTTTTATCTACACCACTGACTTCTATAATAATAATAACAACAAGGATAATAATAATAATAATAATAACACTAATAATGATACTTATAAGTTTATAGTAAAATTGTGTATCGATGTTGAGTAAATGGTGCCAACGGACGATGTTTTATTTATGTACGGCAGCAAATATGTTATACTGGTAACTGGTACTTAGTAATTTATTAAACATTTCTCTGCTTTGTGTCTCATGTTTTTTTTACATTGTATTCGTACATCACAAGTTGCACGCAAACTACTGCATATGCTGAACATTTCATTAGTTCGCGTTTATATGTGTGTTGTAGGTTTGGTCACCCGATGTATTCCCTACTTATTTGTCTGTTTGTCGCGACCACCTGCTTCGACGACACTGAGGCCTGCATAGGGGGACGGCGACGACGTACATCACCAGGTAACAATTAGGTGGAATTAGCTAAAACCTAATAGCAAGACATAGCAAGACAACGCTATCTTTCAACGGGCCAATCGTCAGCGTAGGTAATCCGACATACATACATACATACATACATACATACATACATATATATATATATATATATATATATATATATATATATATATATATATATATATATCATACATACATACATACATACATACACACATACATACATACATACATACATACATACATACATACATACATACATACATACATACATACATACATACATACATACATACATACATACATAAACACATACATACATACATACATACATACATACATACATACACACATACATACATACATACATACATACATACATACATACATACATACATACATACATACATCACACATACATACACACATACATACATACATAAACACATACATACAATTCATAAATACATGCATGCATAGACCCCTACATACATACATACATACATACATACATACATACATACATACATACATACATACATACATACATACATACATACATACATACATACATACATACATACATACATACATACATACATACATACATACATACATACATACATACATACACACACACACACACACACACACACACACACATACATACATACATACATACATACATACATACATACATACATACACACACATACATACATACATACATACATACACACACACATACACACACACATACATACATACATACATACACACATACATACACACATACATACAGATACATACATACATAAGTCCTAAGTTAGCCCCAGAAGAGGCTTTGTTGAGTCGAAAGACCAAAGTCATACATAAACATGCTTGCTAAAAACCACTGGAATGTTTTACAACAAATGCTGAAGTTTGCACTATTATTCAAAAGTGTCTAAATTAACGGTATGAACCTTTTCATTTTCCAAATTTTCTACTAAAACTTTGCATCCAACTACTCATGCATCCAATTCTGTCACAAATGACAGTTACCCTTCTATATCCACAGAACTATAAAATATGTACAAAACCACACAATATCCAGCTAGCAATAAGTAAGCATGGAATGTTGGTGTACACCATATAACATTGTAACAGCTGTATGCAGAGCGGGATATTCAATCCTTATAAATAATTTATTTGCGAAAACAAATTAAAACACATTTAAATCCCACAAGCGTCTGAGTAAAACAAACTCACTTCACCGTTTCATTTGTTGTGTTGCAGTTTACATGTACTGCGCTGGTGTTCGACAGTACAAGGGGAGTAATAACGCCTGCTGTGGAACCAAGGGCTTCAACACGAAGTTCTACATCTGCTGTGGTGGACGGGTCCGATACAAAGGTAGCAACGGCGCTTGTTGCGGTTCCAGGGCCTACAATACGAGGTCCTACATCTGCTGTGGTGTACGGGTCCAATACAGAGGTAGTAACACCGCGTGTTGCGGTTCCAGGGCCTATAATTCGAGGTCCCACATCTGCTGTGGTGGACGGGTTCAATACAAAGGTAGTAACAACGCGTGTTGTGGTTCTAGGGCCTACACCCAGAGGTTGTATATCTGCTGTGGTGGACGGGTCCAATACAGAGGTAGCAAGAACGCGTGTTGCGGTTCTAGGGCTTACAACACGAGGTCCTACATCTGCTGTGGTGGTCAGGTCCGATACAAAGGTAGTAACAACACGTGTTGTGATTCTAGGGCCTACAACCCGAGGTACAATACGTGCTGCAGAGGCCGAGTGTTGTACGGACGTAGATGCCCCTAAATAATGTCTAGGCGAAGGCGAATGCGATAATGAAGTAGAATATTGCGTTAACCGTCTGCAAGTGTTCTAGATAGTTCTTTTGGAGTACAAGTTCTGAATATATTTTTATTAACCCGTTTCAGATATACATGGACTATGGTTTGATAGTAAGTCTTCACTAACAGATATTTTGATGTAGCTGCAACGATACGTTATTGTGGGTGCAGACCTACATTTTAGACTTGTCGGTTTGACTTCATTTTAATGATTATATCCTAGGGTGTTTGTTACACCACTGGAGTATTAAATGCAGTGTAT
>JAODUO010001350.1:50000-60000 GCA_025642075.2 Ridgeia piscesae | reverse complement strand
CTTACAGTTGTCCTGTTGGTTTGTGTAATAGAGAATGGCATGTAGACCTGTCAAAAGAGCGATATATTATCTCCAACCCTCGTGTACTTTGGCTGTCACACATACACACATATATTGTTTGCATATAACGATACTTTTCGTTTTCGTGACAACAAAGTCCCACTTCTGTCACTAACAGTCATGTTTGTGTCATTGCCGTCACAATGCCGTAAAAACAAGTATATTGCAAACGTGTATAACAAGATAAACTAGTGTGCCTACCATTTGATCAACATAAATACAAGTGGACAACGATTGTACTTATAATAATAATAATAAGAAGAAGAAGAAGAACATTTATATAGCGCCATAAATCTGGAAATATCCATTCGGAGGCGCTGTACATGAGTATGTATGCATGATAAAATACATGAAATACATTTAAAAAAAGATAATTATTAAAATAAATGGTATATTGATAATAAAATAATTAGTATGACGTTATGTAAACTTAATGTAAAACATGGACAGGATAATAAATAGGTAAAATAAAAATAAAATAAACTGACAAGTGTCTATACTTCATATACAGCCCGGAATAGGTGGGTTTTCAATAGTCTTTTAAAAGTCACGATGCAACCGGTTTTCTTTATCTCGGCAGGGAGAGAGTTCCACAGTCGTGGACCTGCTACTGAAAACATTCTATCACCGTATCGGCTGCGAGATGGCGGCATGTAGAAGTCATTGTTTGTGGTGGAGCGTAATACTCTCGTAGCTCTTTGTTCAAGCAGGTCGGTGATGTAAGGTGGCGCCAGTCGATGTTGTGCACGAAACACCAGAAGCAGGATTGAGTACTTCACTCGTTGTGTCACCGGGAGCCAGTGTAGTTTCATGAGAACTGGGGTAATATGTTCACATCTGTGGCAGCGGACCACTAGTCTAGAGGCAGCGTTTCGGACTCTTCGTAGCTTAGGTATTAGACACTGTGGGAGATCATACAGGAGACAGTTCGCGTAGTCAATTCTCGATATAACAAGAGAATACACAGGGCGGACAGCGGCTTTCTGGGTGAGACATGATCGGATCGACGCAATGTTCCTTAGATGGTAGTATGATATAATGCAGACATGTTTAACATGGCTGACCATTGACATTTATGTGTCAAATATAACGCCGATGTTTCTGCCAGTCGGACTTGGCGTTATGTCGCAGTCGCCAATTTTGATCACGGTGATGTTGTGGTTCGCTCGATTGTTACGTGATGATAGCACAAGTGCAACCGTTTTGTCGTCATTCACCTTTAGCTGATTGTCGCCCATCCATGCACGAACATCGTTTAAGCACTGCTCAGTTCGGCGTAATGACAACAATCTGTTAATTTCTGTCATCTCGAATTTGATGTATAGCTGGGAATCATCAGCGTATAGGTGGAAGCCGAGATTGTGCCTCCTAATAATATCACCGATAGGAGTTGTGTACGCAGAGAACAACAGAGGTCCCAGCACCGATCCTTGAGGTACGCCACAAGCGACGCCGGTTTTGCTGGAAGCATCATCTTATAGATATACACACTGCGACCGATCGGTTAGATACGACCGCATCCATGCTAGTACGGAGCCAGCCATTCCGTAGCGATGTTCTAAACGGTTGAGGAGTATTTCATGGTTAACTGTGTCGAAGGCAGCCGACATGTCGAGTAACATTAGAATTACTCCAAACCGCCGGTCAAGTGCCCCGAGGATGTCATTCTGTACCAGAACAAGCGCAGTTTCCGTCGAGTGATGATATTTGTAAGCTGATTGATGTCTTTCAAGGACATTGTTAGCAGTCATGTGATCAAGCAGGCAGCGTGCGACATATCTTTCGAGTAGCTTTGATATAAAAGGTAGGTTTGATATTGGTCGATAACTGTTCATATTGTCCTGATCGATATTGGCTTTCTTAGGCACAGGAGTGACATTGGCGTGTTTCAGACAGCACGGAACAACACCAGATGCTATGGAAGAATTGATGAGTTTGGTTAGGAATGGTACTGCGTTATCACTCACGTCTTTTAACAGCCATATAGGCAAGGGGTCAAGCACGCAGGATGTTGTAGGTGACTTGAAGAGCAAACTGTGGATTTCTGATGTCGTCGCAGTTGGAAACAATTCAAGTCGTGATACCCATGGCGCTGGATGGTGGTCTCTGGTCAAGGACGAGACGAGTGTGGAAAGGGATTGAAATGCCACACGAATCGTCTCAATTTTCGCCGAGAAGAAGGTTGAGAATCTTGATGCGGTTTCGAGGATGTTGTTGTTAACTGGCAGATAGTGGGACTTTCTTCGCTGCAGCAGTCCGTTTAATAGACGATACAGTCGCCGATTGTCACACCCGCACTGTTCTATCTCAGAGGTATAGTATTCAGACTTCGCTTTTATGATCGTTCTCTTTACCTCTGCGCATGTGTCTTATATATTTCACGATGTACTTGAAGTGATGTGTGACGCCACTTCCGTTCACACTGTCGTTTAATTTGTTTGGATTTGATAACCTTCTTATTATACCAAGGTACCAGTGGACGATCGGCGATGCGACATGTCTGTAGTGGTGCAGGCTTCTCGATAAGTTTGGTCAAGACCACATTGTAGTGGTTTGCAAGTTCAGTTGTTGTTTGTTTGCCGGATGAGATCGCGGTCGGTAAAGACGAGGCGATGTCGCTACAAAACGCAGGTTTGTTAATGGCTTTATACTTTCGGTACGTGATTGTTTTCCGCGGAACGACCGGTTTCTCCATGTCGACGAGACATTCCACCCAAAGGTGATCGGAGAGCAGCAACGTAGTTTTTGTCGAAGTGATGCCATGATTTCCGGATGGAGTGAGGATCAGATCAATTGTGTGACCGTCAATGTGTATTGGAGCGTGGACATGTTGAATGATATTGAGTGACTCAAGCATATCAGCGAAACGTTTCACATTTTTGTCGGATGGCACATCCCAGTGGATGTTGAAATCACCGACAATCGCAAAACGGGTGGTCATCAATGCATAATGTTCGATGAAACCAGTAAATTCAACAAGAAAGTCAGGGTACGAATGTTTGTTCTTTTTCGAAGGAGGTGGACGGTATATGATAACAAGCTTCATAGAGTTTCCAGATGATGAAACATCAACATCCATGAATTCGAAAGATTTCATATCATCACATCGATTGACAACCGCCTTGAAACTCGATCGGTAAACAAGGCCAACACCACCACCACGGCGACTTTTCCGAGGTAGATGTACAAACTTATAGTCGGCAGGGGTCAGGTCTTTTATGACTTTGTTGTCTCTTTTACCAATGTTCAACCTTGTTTCGGTGATGGTTATAAGATCCATGTTTACCTCAGTTACGTAATCCGTAAAAACATCGGTTTTGTTGCAAATATTGAGCGGGCGTTGACAAAGCCCAATTTGACCGGCACCGCGACACGGCTGCTCGCGCTTTTGTTATTGGCAGGCGACACGGGGGACATAACAATGTCGACGTCGACTCCAGGTTCACTATGATCCATCAATGGTGACGGTGTCACTGATACACACGTAATATTGTCATAATTAACACAGTTGGTGTCAGTGAGGGCAACTGTCAGTCGCGTGGACACAATGACATTTATCGGTCGTTGTTTGCGTGCATCCCCACGACAGCCTCGATGGGTGGGCCGATGGAGTGCCACCCCCGCTTCACAAGCAGCTCTCCAGGCAGCATTGTTAAGCTTAAAGAGACTGTGACCGCTGGGCCGTAGCCGATACAGGTAGTCTTGGCTCAGGATGGGCGTGTAAACAATGTCCACTTGGTGCGGGTAACACATGACTGACCACTAAATTGTCAATGTCACACAGGTGCAATTGCAAATGTAAGTCGGATAAATTAATAAAAATGCACAAACACTTGATAAAAATCACTCACACCTCCAGGTGTATTCATGAAGCGTATATACAAACAAGAGCGATGTAGACCGGGTAGAAGTGGCAAAATCCGTAGTATTTCTGGACACCGACAATAGGTGCAGCCACCCAGGCGCGGATCAATACACATCTTATGTGGATAAAGTATATCGTGTGACGTTAGAGATCATTCATAATTGTCAACATTTTCTTAGGTGTACAAACCGTAGGCTATGGGAAGGGGTAGAAAGTTTAGGAACGCCTACAAAATGTTGTAGCCTGTTTGGCATTGTTGGTACGTATTCGTCACAACAATCAACATTTTAATTTACTCGTTCGGGAGGGGAGATGTAAAAAAGCGTGCTCTTTGTAAGCTTCCGAAAATGTTGCCAATGATGAACGATCGTATTGACATCAGTATTAGTTAGCGTTCTAATTTTCTCTGTGTTCCAGTTGGAGAAGTAAAATGAATATAACAAATTCTTTTAAAATTCAACTATATGAACCAACTCGCTAAACTATGCATTTCTGATAATGAATAGTTTCAAGCAGTTTAAACCTAAACACATTTTATTTAGAACACGCTATTGTACACATTACTAGATTTTCCGCCTAGGTGAATTGATTAAACACTAAATAATTAACTTGTAAATAATAAATGTGAGGCAACGTTTCAACAAATGAAAGTGATCAAAATAATTGATAAGGCTGTTATCGAAACCAAAACTCATCTTAGGTATATGCTCGCGTACATATACTATTATATACAGGTGTTCTTACATTGTCACGTCTGTGGGACCTTGTAAATATTCGCGATGAATACATGTGACTACTTAGCGACGGCTCACAAGTTATGGAACTATTGAAATTGTACGAGCTTTTATAATACATGGCGTGCAAGAGCCCAAGCGTGAAGAATAAACGTTACATTCAACTAAACACACTGAAAGGACACATTAATAAATATAGGAATTGTTGGCAGATGCCTTTAGTGAGGTTGTATCGCAGTTGTGTCGGCTGCGCGACATATGGTGTCAGGCAAACCAACAATGCGTTAGCATGTGACAGTCAGTGTTGGAAGGGTTCTCCACACGACGTCTTGTCTCCGCCCAAAATGAACTGGCGCCAGACTTTCCAGCTAGATCCCCGAACAAGTGACTGAGTGAATGACATCAAAATGCTGAATGCTGATCGATTAACTGGAGAGCACTGACACCTCGTGCGACGGACGAAGCGGGAGCTCCTATGCCTAAGTAAATAAGCATCATGACAAAACGTAACAATTGGCATATACATTCACACACACACACACACACACACACACACACACACACACACACACACACACACACACACACACACACACACACACACACACACACACACACACACACACACACACACACACACACACACACACACACACACACACACACACACACACACACACACACACACACACACACACACACACACCACACTACACACACACACACACACACACACACACACACACATACACACACACACACACACACACACACACACACACACACACACAAGCACTTGTCAGACAATGTTTTGCGCCGTCATTAGTAGCACATCAGTTGTATAACAATAATATTGTTACCATATTATTATGGTACTTGCACCTTTCGTTGAATTACCAACTGAATGGAAGGAATGAAGGTCTCAACCAAAGGAGATCTGCAGGAATATCTCAACTACAGAGGGAAAATGCTCAGTGCCCGAATAGGTCCTCAACAGAGTAATCTTGTAGAGACTGAAGTCATCTTGGACAGAATGCCAAGCTCAGAGATCACCAAGCTCGTATCCGTAAAGACAGGTCATGCACCGATCAAATAGCAACACTCCGAATCATTGTTGAACAGTCCATGGAATATAACTCATGCCTGTAAATAACCTTCGTAGATTATGACAGGTGTTTGATAGTCTCGACAGAGATAAACTGTGGAAGCATCTACAGCACTATGCTATACCAAATGCATTTATATCTATGATAAGAAATACTTATGAAGATAAGACATGCTGGGTAATTTATGCAGGACAAGGGATATACTCTTTTATGGTGAAGATAGAAGTGAGACAAAGATGCTTTATGTCACCTTTCCTATTACTGCTTGCCATAGATCATGAAAAAAGACTACAACAAACAGAAGAAATGGGATCCAGTGGACACCTTGGAGCCAGTTGGTGGACCAGAACTTTGCCGATGACTTCGCTCTCCTGTCCCACAGCCAGCCATCAACAGATGCAGGAAAAACCACAGCTACTGAACACAGTGTCAACACAGCTAAGACTCAATATCAACAGAAACAAGACAAAGATTAAGAAAACCAACACACACACACACACACACACACACACACACACACACACACACACACACACACACACACACACACACACACACACACACACAGACACAGACACACACACACACACACACACACACACACACACACACACACACACACACACACACACACACACACACACACACAAACAACCCCATCACTTTGGACAGAGACCCACTAGAAGAGGAAGACTAGTTCTCGTACACATACCTGGGCAGTACAATCAACAGAAATGGAGGCACAGAAGAAGATATCAAAGCAAAGTTACAGAAAGCAAGAATAAAATTCAACATGTTGAGCAACATTTGGAAAGCAAAACAAATCAAGCTTAACAACAAACTGAGAATATTCAATTCAAATGTCAAGGCAGTTTAACTCTATGGATCCGAGACATGGCGAAGTACACAGAAGACAGTAAAAAGAATACAGACCTTCATCAACAAATACATGCGCAGAATCTTACATCTGAAATGGTCAGGCAAGGTGCCCAACACGACACTCTAGAAAAATTAAATAAAAAAAAACAAAATGGAGCTGGATAGGATACATGCTTAGGAAAAGCTTTATGAAACCTCCAAGAACCCCATAGGGAAGAGGCGAAGAGGAAGGCCACAGGACACCTGGCAAAGGGATACGCACGAAAAACGAAACAAAAGAGATGGGATACACCAGGAGAGAGATGGAGAAAATGGCCACAGACAGAAAACAGTGGCGTTCCTTGGTCGGTGGCCTAAGCTCCCACAAACAAACAGGCATAAGAAAAATAAATAAGTAACCCTTCATTGTAGTTGCTAAATTAATACTTTTTGCATACACTTTTGAGTTGTTCCCTTTTGTCATTTTACCGAATGTTGTCGTTGTGTTATTTGAAATAATTTAGTTTGGCAATATAACATCAAGCAAGCTGGCATAGAGCCAAGCTTACCAACAGCCCGTGTGCAGTTGTTTTTATTTCTAGCCTTCGGAGCTGGAGAGTCAGTCGTTGTATAGCAACGTCCACGTAAATTGGCTGTTAATTGTCTGAAGTGAGGTGATCTACGATCAAAGTTCCTTTGCTAGGCGGTGTTTATTGGTGACGGAGTCTTGAACTGGCCGTTAGCAAGCTGATGTTTATGGCAGGCACAGCTTCAAGCTGTGTTCGCAGCAAAAGAAAGTGATATATCATATGAAGGTGATACATCATTCTGTCAACCATATCACCTAACGTAGAGAGTCATCCGTTACTTTTTCCTATCATCACGTTGTATGGTATGTGAAAAATACACCACGCAAATGTGGTGACTCAAGAAGGATATATATATAACTTGATAATTAAATGTTTGATACAATCGCTGCGCTTTCATATTAATCCACAGACAAATATATTATACTATCCCAAAGGAAACAACAACAACTAACAAAATGTTAGCAATCTTTGTCAAAACTGCGATAAAGCCTAACTCAAGATGATGACAAATATTGGACAAAGGCGTTGTAGCCCAACGACTATAGCAGAAGCTGGACATACGCGATAATTAGTTATTGTTACAGCATTAATTGCCATAGTTTTCAATGGCGGCTGTTCTGGTCTGTATGTCAAATTGCAAAGATCTATTTCAAATTCGACTTGTTTTTCATGGGTACGGTCTGTAGGTTGAATACTATTGTAAGATGTAGTTATTTCCAAGTTCGTTAACTGATTTGAATGCATCAGTTTCAATCGTAGCCTTATGATAATGGCTATACGTTATTTATAAGGGTCCCTTTAAACGTCGATTCCTTTGTTTTGAAATTGGAACAGGGGTCAGGCGGATGTTTGTACTGTTGAAAAAGGTGATACACTCGCGACATCCGTACATCGTTGAGTAAATCTGTATGTTCGTAGTTACCGACAATGGCTGTAAATGACGCGTCTTTGCAATAGGGCCTGTAAGTGGGTCACGATACATGGTGTGACTCCGCGCGACTGGAGCTTATTGGGGACTAAGCGAGACTAATTGGGGACTGGACACAAGAATAATATTCTAACGATGGATGACAGTTGTAGCTTCCGACTGATGAATACTAGGAAAATCAGTTCATAAATATCTTGTGTTATACGTTTCTTATCTAAATGTCCGATTTAATATTGAGTTTTTCTCACTATCATAGACACATAGCGATTTACGTAGTGCAGATAAATAAGCACATGTATACGTTTGGCCCAAACAGGTTGTACTGCGCGAAAACTGGCACTCTTCATTATTAGTCAAGATCGCCAAACACAAGTACATGCCGCTATTGCCATGGCAACCACCATAATAATCGATTAAAATTCATGATTTCCGTGATCATTGTCACTCACAGACAAAGTGTTCCACTGCTTCTGCTTGTAATAATCCTTCGGACAATATAACTGAAATACGCTATTTCGGAACAGTTCGATTATTACGACCAAAAACAAAACAAAGTCCTATATCATGTTAACATGGAGTATATGGACCTCCTGTTCCCAACTGCCCCAGCCTTGTTTTCGCGCGTGAGACTTGCACACCCTATTACCCATATGGATGACGTGATGCCTTGACGTTGAAGAGATGCATAGAACAATAACCAATAACACCAGTGTATTTTGTTCTTCTTTATTCAGAGTGTTTTGATATATATATATATATATATATATATATATATATATATATATATATACAGTATATACAATTATATTTTCCATAGTTTCCGTACACGTATCTGACAGTTCATTGGTGTAGCAATGTCCTGCTTATTAAAATATAGTCAAACCGATTAAGTCAACGATGTATGTCTACAACGATAATACCGCTACTTCAATATATCTGTCAAAGAACACTTACTATAGAAATATAATTCATGTATATCTGAAATATGAGAGTGAAAATATGTGACCCGCCATGCCAAACTGAGACGTTTTTTTTCGCTGGAGCTTATACATACGAGCCAAAACATTACGGCACTAATTTCGTTTTGAAAATGACTTTCAGCGGCAATGGTTCCCAAACAGTATGATCTAACATATGTAAGTTGTCTAAATGTCATGACTAGTGTTTAAATGTGTTTATCTGGGTGTGTTTTGACACCTATCAAACTTCGTTCAATGAGTGTGATTTAGACACAAACAATTACCCACTTTCTCTTCAAGAAAAATCCTAGTAAATTGTCTACGAGGGCGCTACGTTTGGACCACTGGAAAGCTGGATTTCTATTCTAAACACTGACAGCATTACCATTAAAGAATTTCCATAAATGTGCACGTCAATGGGGCTTTCGTGAAGGATAGGTGTTACTTCGTGACCAATAAGCAGCTCTCTGATTGGCCAGCTGTCATTTACGGCTCGTTAGATCAACTTCCGGTCTTTTGTTTACGCTCGTTTTCCCTTGACAATTCACTGTTAAAACGAACTATTTCAGTATTATGATATGCATTTGAGCAAGGAGAATATCGTCTCTTAACTTCTAAATGAAACTGCTCACTGTGGCCTCATCAATACGAGTCTTAGAGATGTGGCAAACGATTATTTCATGCATGACAGTGACGGGATATTTTTGCCACTTTAGTTTTACCATCTAGCATTGCGGTAAAATCCGGCGGTGGTACCTAATTTCCCTCACCACTATAGATGCAATACGTAAAGCAAATTAATATAATGATTAACTTAATAATAATGTATTGAGTATGTAATGTATTGACTGGTTTGATTGCCTAATGAAAACACACTGCGTAAAACGTTCAAATAGGCCG
>JAODUO010001350.1:27500-45000 GCA_025642075.2 Ridgeia piscesae | reverse complement strand
GAAAATTTGGGTTACACACGAATGAACGAACGAACGAACGAACGAACGAACGAACGAACGAACGAACGAACGAACGAACGAACGAACGAACGGACGGACGGACGGACGGACGGACGCGGACGGACGGACGGACGGACGGACGGACGGACGGACGGACGGACGGACGGACGGACGGACGGACGGACGGACGGACGGACGGACGGACGGACGGACGGACGGACGACGGACGGACGGACGGACGGACGGACGGACGGACGGACGGACGGACGGACGGACGGACGGACGGACGGACGGACGGACGGACGGACGGACGGACGGACGGACGGACGGACGGACGGACGGACGGACGGACGGACGGACGGACGGACGGACGGACGGACGGACGGACGGACGGACGCACGGACGGACGCACGGACGCACGGACGCACGGACGGACGCACGGACGCACGGACGCACGGACGCACGGACGCACGGACGCACGGACGCACGGACGCACGGACGCACGGACGCACGGACGCACGGACGCACGGACGCACGGACGCACGGACGCACGGACGCACGGACGCACGGACGCACGGACGCACGGACGCACGGACGCACGGACGCACGGACGCACGGACGCACGGACGCACGGACGCACGGACGCACGGACGCACGGACGCACGGACGCACGGACGCACGGACGCACGGACGCACGGACGCACGGACGCACGGACGCACGGACGCACGGACGGACGGACGGACGGACGGACGGACGGACGGACGGACGGACGGACGGACGGACGGACGGACGGACGGACGGACGGACGGACGGACGGACGGACGGACGGACGGACGGACGGACGGACGGACGGACGGACGGACGGACGGACGGACGGACGGACGGACGGACGGACGGACGGACGGACGGACGGACGGACGGACGGACGGACGGACGGACGGACGGACGGACGGACGGACGGACGGACGGACGGACGGACGGACGGACGGACGGACGGACGGACGGACGGACGGACGGACGAACGGACGAACGAACGAACGAACGAACGAACGAACGAACGAACGAACGAACGAACGAACGAACGAACGAACGAACGAACGAACGAACGAACGAACGAACGAACGAACGAACGAACGAACGAAACGAACGAACGAACGAACGAACGAACGAACGAACGAACGAACGAACGAACGAACGAACGAACGAACGAACGAACGAACGAACGAACGAACGAACGAACGAACGAACGAACGAACGAACGAACGAACGAACGAACGAACGAACGAACGAACGAACGAACGAACGAACGAACGAACGAACGAACGAACGAACGAACGAACGAACGAACGAACGAACGAACGAACGAACGAACGAACGAACGAACGAACGAACGAACGAACGAACGAACGAACGAACGAACGAACGAACGAACGAACGAACGAACGAACGAACGAACGAACGAACGAACGAACGAACGAACGAACGAACGAACGAACGAACGAACGAACGAACGAACGAACGAACGAACGAACGAACGAACGAACGAACGAACGAACGAACGAACGAACGAACGAACGAACGAACGAACGAACGAACGAACGAACGAACGAACGAACGAACGAACGAACGAACGAACGAACGAACGAACGAACGAACGAACGAACGAACGAACGAACGAACGAACGAACGAACGAACGAACGAACGAACGAACGAACCAATAGTAAAAACAGTTGTAAATACAGATGCGTGTCCAATCAATATTACTTGCCTTCTCAAATGTGTTATTTGTCCATCACAATATATAAGATTGAGCCAGTGGGCTCCTACACAAAACCGTTGAGGGTTCAGTCACCTTTATATTGCGCCATCATATACTGCTGATCTGTTTCTTCTTTACATGTTCACGAACGAACGAACGAACGGGCGGGAAGCTATCCCCCTGCGTTGACGTCACAAATGCTTTAGGCTTCCAAACCATATAACATTTTGACTTGGTTACTCAAATGTGTTATATGTCCCACAAAATATAAAAAATTGAGCCAATTGTCACCTACGCAAAACAGTTGAGGGCAGAGCCGCAGTCATCTTTATAATGCTCTATCATTTAATGCTGAACGTTTCCTTCCCGACATGTTCACGAAAGGCGGGGAGCTATTTCCCTGCGGTGACGTGACAAACGTAATACAATTTATGTGTTGTATTTCGTTTTTGAGCGAACTTGTTGGAATAAAATGGCATTGTATTTGTTTTCACCATTTAAGGTATCCAACAACAGCATCATAAACATAATGCAATTTTCGTTTATTTTCTCGAAAACAAGTTCGCTGTCATCTGGCTCATTTCGTTACAAGTGAACCAATAACATTAACAATAACGACTTGGCACATTTTCAACAAAGGAAAATTAACAACATACATATTGTAATAACAATATTGATCATATACGCTTGTTAATAACATTACTCTAGTACAACTATACTTACATCTTAACTTCTGGGAAGTCTTTTATATTGAGGACGAATATTCGATAGGCAGTACAGGTGACTACGTAGCCAACACTCACCCGTTAGGACACTGTTGAACCTTCGTGTGCTTTGATAATACATGATGCACGGGTGGGCAGAACCCGCAGAGGACGTAAATCAATTGCATTCAACGCACACACATAAAGGTCCGAATTGAGGAGTGATGCGTTGTTACTGGAGCGTATCGAACGTACGCAAGATGCGAGTCGCTTTGACTAAGTCACACACTAACAATGCGTCAGTGTTGGGAGTGGCCGCTATAGATCCATCACAACGATTTCTCCACTGCGGTTTTCTCCATAACCTGTGCGGCGTCAGGTCTCTCATTGCCATTTCTTTCTGTTCTAGTCTTTGTCGACCTCCGTTGAGATGTAAGCTCCCTGGAGGCAACGGCCCTGTTTAACAAAAATGAGAAAACGAAGATTAATAATATAATAATAATAGTAATGTTTTCTCTAGCGCTAATTCCCGCATTGCTGATCGATGCGCTGTACAAGCAATATAATATATGTGTATTATTAAATAGATCAGCTATGTAACTTTATCCGGTGTGATTGGGCAAGAGCAAATAAATTACCTATCGAGAACTACGTTCTACTGACGACAGAAAACTCAATCTACCATAGTTACACTAGTTCGAGTTATTTCCAGCACTCGGCCGGATTCTATTAACTGACTACTTTGTGCATATTTTTAGCTACAACGTTATAATCTTATCAGATCTCATTGAGCTAATCATTCTTCAGAACAGTTATGCCAAGTCAACCTTTCTATGCTGACATTTCAGGATGGTCACTACATATAAATATGGCGGAATGCGTGATTGCTATGTAGCTGTAAATTAGCTGTCAATATTATAGTGAAATTTGGATGACCGATTTGCAATAACTAGAAATTTAGAACATATAAGAAATATAAGAATTACGCAACGACAACTCACTGTAGACGTTGACACATCAAACAGATACATAATATCACCGATGTCACAAAACGTATCACTGTCATTGCTCAAAATTACATTCAGAGAAATGAATGCATAATAAATTGAGAGATTAAAAGTGCACTGCATTATGAATCGAGGAGTACATCACTGACATAGCTTCCAAATCATCAAAAGTTTTAGGTATGATCAAACGAACCCTCGGACCATGCAAACCTAATGTAAAAGAAACGGCCTATAACATGCTAGTCCGACCAAAACTTGAATATGCCTCTCCTATATGGAATCCACACACCACTACCCAAATTAAACATCTTGAAAAGGTACAGCACTGTTCAGCCAGATTTGTCAAAAACAACCATCGACGCCAAACAGCCACAACAGACCTAATAGCCACCCTTGGATGGCCCACTCTTGAGCGACGCAGGATTATCAAACAAGCAATGACATTTTACAAAATTTTAAATAATATAATCAACATCACACCACCACCGGGCCTACTAAAACCATCAAAAAACCGTGGCCATTACATCGCCACCAGGTTCCGCATCAACACTGCAGTGTTCTCCTTTTACCCCCGTGCAATTCGCATCTGGAATATGATCCCACCACACATTACTGCAATAGAAAATCCCATAGCTTTTCAAGCAGCAATAATGAACCTCCCCTTCCCAACACCCAATCACCTAAATTGCCTGTAAAACAAACAAACAAGTTATAACAAACAAACAAACAAACAAACAAACAAACAAACAAACAAACATACATACATACTACCAAACGCATGCGCACAAAAGCACTACAAACTCCTGCGTTAGCCCAAGTTTTGGGCTGTTTGGAGTAAACAACCTGAGACCTGAGACATGATACTGAAAGGTTTGCCTGAATTTTTCTGTACTGGTTATTATTAAATTAATGTTTGTCTCAATGATGGTAATACCTTTCGTGGGACCCATCCAGTTGTTGACATTTTTCCTAACTGTATTGCATGTGTTGTTAACCATTATTCATTCAACATATCAGTTCATCATGCTATGCAGATAGGCTGATATTGCAAACACAATATTTCAGAATTCGGTGTGTACATCTTTTCTCTAACAGCACCTCAATACTTGCAAACACAATGCTGCAGGAGTCGGTCACCTATTTACGACTTGTTTAGTCGTAGTATATAAGGATGGACATTAACCGATGAAAGTGGCTAAATAAATCGATAGCACTGCACTCATTAACGTGCTGATGGGAAGGGTTGACACAGGGGCGTGTGACACAAACAGTGGGTCCACGTGGTAAACAGTCGAATTGATGGTTATTGCTTTATGTTATACTGTCACCGTGCACTGTGCGTAGGTGCAGCTATATAGTAACTAGAACACATGGCTGTTAATCGTGTTGAACCACAGACAAATTCGCTCACTCTATGTTCCTCCATTTCACAAAAGTATAGGCATATCAAACCAGCTAATGTGTCTTTTAAATTGCCGAATATAACAGGTTTTTGTATCAAAAACCACTTAGGATGTCATCGAGTTAAATATCAGAACTAGACTGCATCAGTTATATACTACTAAAACTGAGAGCTGAAATATTTGCGGACAGTGACCCACCCAACCTGATATATGCCCGTGATTAGGCTGTGTTCCACGCTTCACTGCCGGTGGTAATTGTTCAGTCAGTGAAACGCTTTACGTGACGTTTTACAGAAATTGCTTTACAGGGATGCCAGAAGTTGACTGACTACGGGTGCGTCATACGGGGTTGCGCTCATGTCTTGCGGGAGAACAGATGATAGTTGTTAAGTAGAAAGCACGCGCAATTTGAATAGACAAGACCGGCGACAAATGACAACTGTGACATTATGTCGTACTATATGATGGCCTTCAATTTATGTTCGCCTGCGTTATTTCACTGTCACAGCAATGCACAATGTCATATATGGATACCAAGCATCATTCATTTACACAATCACATAAACATATAAACGTACAAATGCACACAAATACTCTCACGCAAACACGCACACACAAACACACTCTCTCACACATACACACACACTCTCTCTCTCTCTCACATACACACACACACACACACACACACACACACACACACACACACACACACACACACACACACACACACACACACACACAAACAAACACAGACACACACACACACACACACACACACACACACACACACACACACACACACACACACACACACACACACACACACACACACACACACACACACACACACACAAACACGCAAACACGCACACACAAACACACTCACACACACACACACACACACACACACACACACACACACAAAACACACACACAGACACACACACACACACACACACACACACACAGACAGACACACACACACACACACAGACACACACACACACACACACACACACACACACACACACACACACACACACACACACACACACACACACACACACAGACAGACAGACAGACAGACAGACACACACACACACACACACACACACACACACACACACACACACACACACACACACACACACACACACACACACACACACTCTGTTTAATTACTAACAGGGCTACAACAACCATGCATTCATAAGTAGAAGAAGATATACACGTTATTATAGGTTCTTGAAATTGTTATCATCTTGGATGTGTGAAGAATTTTGTCATTTGTGGTACTTGACGAAGGTCTAGATCAGTGGTTACAGTATTCCTTTCATAATATGTAAGCCTTCATGTGTAATTGCAACATTTATTTTTAAAGACATTAATGTAAATATGTATAGAAACTGATTTCACTCAGTTACACACACTGATGTATATTACAGATAAATACAGATTATAAAGATCGGCGATGAGCGATAATGGGGGACCCTCGATATACAACTAGCATGTGCGATTCACAAGGATCATCTAAAGTTAACAAACTGTATCAACAACAGGCAAGACACAAGAAGATAGTAAGGCAGCTGTTTGTTCTTGTCTGGTCAAACCGTCAAAGCAAGGATTTAAATAACCCTTGGTCATTATTTTTCATGCTGCCCAGTCTGGGCAGCCGGCACAGCCTGCTGTAGTCCAGTCTGACGCTTAGTTCGGGCTCAGCGCCAGTCCCCAGATTGCAATGATCTCACTGATGATCTCTGGCCAGTCCAGAACATTTAGCAAGTCTGTCTCTGCTTACTTGTTATTTCTGTTTGTTGTTCCCTCTGACATTTGTAAATAAATCTATGCTGACGGCAAACAGTGCCGCACGTGCTACTGACACATATCATTGCGGAACTATTTAGGAGCTTCGTAACTTTAACAAAGAAATTATGAGTACTTCGTTACATCGAGAAAAAGTACACACCTTTGTACTTCGTTACAAGTAAAAGTACTTCCAAACAAATGTACTTCGTTACTCAAGAAAAGTAAACTTTTCTACTTAAGTAAAGTAACGAAGTAAATGAACTTCGTTACATTACGGCTCTGGTTTGACCCTACCGCGACACCAGCCACGGCTTCATTTACTGATAATTTGAAACACGTGAATTATTATATTTTTAGACACAATCTCTGGGTACAAACTTGTCAGGACATTACTTATCAATTTAGCAGTCCTGTGATGTGTATACTTTTCTGTAGTCTGATATGCTTATATCCGTAATACAGGAGCAGTTTCCATACCACCGTAATCTGCGATCACTTTCCGTATTGATTACGGAAAATAACTATAATGGTAGCAGCCCTGTTATTGTAATGCCAACATTATATTTCCCTCACAAAATATAATATTCAAACATTGATAATATGTATGTGTACCTTCTTCAAGAATAATTCGGTTGACTTATTACAAACACTATATGAGTGCTAAAGTTTTTATTATGAAAATTGTGAATGAAAAGAAATGTGTATTTAAATGGACTATTAAAATGTTTTGATAGCCTTAGTCCCTTTTCTGCCTCATCACACTTTTTGCATTGTAATGTGGCCTGTAGCAATAACACAATTCGAGTTATATATTATGCATAATATCTACTGTGGTGAAAATATTAGTGGGGCGGCATAGCTCAACATATCAAACCAATTGTTCATTTTGTGATACAAGCAACAAATTTAGCAGATATGTTGATAGATGTCATGGGCGCAAAAATGGATATTGGGCCATCGCAAATTCTCACCCTGGTAGCCGTGGCAGCCATTTTTCACAATGGCCGCCAGCGGTTCGTCAAAACTGTCTAAATCATTGAAGTCACATGCAATAATGGACATAATTGAGATCCTAATAACCCTGAGAGACAAATAATTACTCACTCACAATTCTATACATGCTGTATTTGCAGCCGGCTATGGCCGACTGAAGAGATTCGGGGTGACCGTCAATGCCCGACTTGAGTGCTAATCGGTTCAACTATAATACAGATCAACAACATTCAGTAATAGTAATATAAGGCCTAGTCTGTTAGTCACCGTGAGTGTCGATCGCTTCGGGTTTATGCGACACAGCTCCCAACAACAACGCAATAGGGCCTGTAAGTGGGTCACGATACATGGCGAGACTCCGCGCGACTGAAGCTGATTGGGGACTGGACACAAGAATAATACTCTAACGACGGATGACAGTTGTATTTTCAGACTGATGAAAACTAGAAAATGATGAATGAACATTCAATGAATGAACGCACCGGGTATGTTCATGTATTGGCTCAAACACTTCGTCGTGATTGCCGGCTGCACCAATAACCATCCACCCGTGCTTTCGTTGGATGAACGCGAATGTCACAAACACTCCGGGATGATGGGATGATATTGGTGACTTTCCCACGTAATATTGCCTCGGTTATCCAGTCACCGTGAGTTGGCTGCCATTTTGAAGCCCCACTCACATCAATCTGGGGAAATATAGCTTCGATTAACCAGACTCCGAGAGGTGGCAGCACTTTACAGCCCATCTTCAGACAGAAGGACAACAAGAAGTGAGTTATCCTGGTCTTCCCATCGAAATTGAGTGTCGCCAATGATATTGTTGAACAATTATTAACTGTTATTGTTGTGCTTATATGGATTGACTAAAAATATGGAAAAATGTATCGGACAGTCAAGGAATTTCCTGGGCATAAGTTAGGAAACAAATGTTGTTTCTTTAGTTCACCAAATAAAATCACCTATCGCGACGTTGTGACTTTAGATTTGCGTTGCTCTTTAGAGCAATGTAACACTATCTCATAATCTATCAGATAAACCCTTTCCTAGTGACAAATAAGACTAGCATATGTCGAATGCAATAAACAGGTTATTTATCTTTTTTGTATTGTTGCTCGGTGTTTGACTGTTTACATGTGTCCTGTTGGTTTGTGTAATAGAGAATGGCATCTAGGTCTGACAAAAGAGCGATATAGGCTGTCACACACACACACACACACGCCAACGCGCACACGCGCCAACGCGCACACGCGCCAACGCGCACGCGCGCACGCGCGCACACGCGCACACGCGCACACGCGCACACGCGCACACGCGCACACGCGCACACGCGCACACGCGCACACGCGCACACGCGCAAACGCGCCACGCACGCACGCACGCACGCACGCACGCACACACGCACACACGCACACACGCACACACGCACACACGCACACACGCACACACGCACACACGCACACACGCACACACGCACACACGCACACACGCACACACGCACACACGCACACACGCACACACGCACACACGCACACACGCACACAGGCACACACGCACACACGCACACACGCACACACGCACACACGCACACACGCACACACGCACACACGCACACACGCACACACGCACACACGCACACACGCACACACGCACACACGCACACACGCACACACGCACACACGCACACACGCACACACGCACACACGCACACACGCACACACGCACACCACGCACACACGCACACACGCACACACGCACACACGCACACACGCACACACGCACACACGCACACACGCACACACGCACACACGCACACACGCACACACGCACACACGCACACACGCACACACGCACACACGCACACACGCACACACGCACACACGCACACACGCACACACGCACACACGCACACACGCACACACGCACACACGCACACACGCACACACGCACACACGCACACACGCACACACGCACACACGCACACACGCACACACGCACACACGCACACACGCACACACGCACACACGCACACACGCACACACGCACACACGCACACACACACACACGCACACACGCACACACGCACACACGCACACACGCACACACGCACACACGCACACACGCACACACGCACACACGCACACACGCACACACGCACACACGCACACACGCACACACGCACACACGCACACACGCACACACGCACACACGCACACACTCACACACGCACACACGCACACATGCACACACATACACACGCACATACATACGTACATACGTACATACGTACATACGTACAAACGTACATACATACATACATACATACATACATACATACATACATACATACATACATACATACATACATACATACATACATACATACACACAAACATATAATGATACGTTTCAGTTTCGTGACAACATATCGTGTGACGTCAGAGGTCCTTCATAATTGTCAACATTTTCCTAGGTACACAAACCGTAGGCTATGGGAAGGGGTCGACGGTTACGAACGCTTACAAATGTTGTAGCCTATTTCGCATTGTTGGTACGTATTTGTCACAGTAATCAACATTTTAATGTAGTCGTTGGGGAGGGGAGGTGTAAAAAAGCGTACTCTTTATAAGCTTCCGAAAATGTTGCAAATAATGAACGATCTTTAATGACATCAGTATTTGTTAGAATTGTAATCCTCTCTGTTCCAGTTTGAGAGGTAAAAATGAATATAAAAAATATATTTTAATAATCTACTATATGAATTAACTCGCTAAGCTATTTATTTCTAATAATGCATAGATTCAAGCAGTTTAAACCTAGCCACATTTTGCTTAGTACATGTTTTGTAAGGATTAGAAGCTATACTAATTTTCGCTTAGGAGTATTGATGAAACACAAAATAATTAACGTGTAAATAATAAACGTGAGGCAAAGTTTCAACAAATAAAAATGATCAAAATAAAAATTAAAAAATTCGTCATAGTTATATGCTCGCTTCCTTGTACTATTACATACAGCTGCACCAATATAGTTACATTGCCACGTTTGTGAGAAATTGTGAATGTTGCAAATGAATACCTCCTACATGTGACCATTAGCGACGACCCACAAGTTATGGAACTATGGAAAGTTTACGAGCTTTCCTAATACCCTGGCATGCAAAAGCCCAAGCGTGAAGAATAAACGTTGCGCCCAACTAAACACTCTGAAAGGACACAGTAATAAATATAGGAATTGTTGGCAGTTGCTTTATTGAGGCCGTGTCGTACGTTTGCGAGTTGACAGTTGCAGCGACTTCGCGACACATAGTGTCACGCAAACCGACAATGCGTTAGCATGTGACAATCAGTGTTGGAAGGGGTCTCCACCCGACGTCTTGTCCCCGCCCAAAATAAACTGGCACCACACTTTTCAGCTAGATCCCCCAACGAGTGACTGAGTGAATGACATCAAAATGCTGAATGCTGATCGATTAAACTGGAGAGCACTGACAGCCTCGTGCGACGGACGAAGCGGGAGCTCCTATGCCTAAGTAAATAAGCATCATGACAAAACGTAACAATTGGCATATACATTCACATACACAAACTCTTTTCAGACAATGTTTTGCGCCGTCATTAGTAGCACATTTGCCATCTTTGTAGTAATTACAATTGTATAACAATAGTATTGTTACCATATTATTATGGTACTTGCACCTTTCGTTGAATTACCAACTGAATGGAGAGAATGACACCGCATAAAGGACTCAACCAAAGGAGATCTGCAGGAATATCATAACTACAGAGGCATAATGCTCAATGCCCGAATAGGTCCTCGACAGAGTCATCTTAAATAGACTGAAGTCATCTTGGACAGACTGCCAACTCAGAGATCACCAAGCTCGCTTCCGTAAAGACAGGTCATGCACCGATCAAATAGCAACACTCCGAATCAGTGATGAACAGTCCATGGAATGGGACTCATGCCTGTATATAACCTTCGTGGATTATGAGAGGTGTTTGATAGTCTCGCAGAGATAAACTGTGGAAGCTTCTACAGCACTATGGTATACCAGACACATTGATATCTATGATACGAAATACGTATGAAGATATGGCATGCAGGGTCAATTATGCAGGACAAGTTATGTACTCTTTAATGGTGAATACAGAAGTGGGGCAAGGATGCTTTCTTCCAATATTCCTATTCATGCTTGCCATAGATTGGATCACGAAAAACGACTACAGCAAACAGAAGAAATGGGATCAAATGGACACATTGGAGCCAGAACTTTGCCGATGACCTCCAGCCCCGCAGCCATCAGAGGATGCAGGAAAAGATACAGCTACTGTGCACAGTGACAACACAGCTACTACTCAACATCAACAGAAGCAACACAAAGATAAGAAAACAAACACAAAGAAAAACATCATACTATATGATATGAACCCATCATATTGAACGGAGAGCCACTGGAAGAGACAGACTCGTTCTCCTTCTCATAACTTGGCAGTACAATAAAACAAGGAGACACAACATAAGAACATACGAAAGCAACGATACATAAAGCAAAAGTAAAATTCATCATGTTGAGCAAAATTCGGAAAGTAAAACAAATTAAACTTAACAACAAACTGAGAATAGTCAATACAAATGTCAAGGCAGTGTTACTCTATGCACAGAATTTTACAACTGAAATGGTCAGACAAGGAACCCAACACTACACTCTGGAAAAAGACCAAACAACTACCCATGAAAAATTAAAGTAACAAGATAAAATGGAGCTAGATAGGATACATTCTCAGAAAATCTCCAAGAACACCACAGGGAGGAGACGAACAAACGCCACAGGACACCTGGCAAAGAGACAGGGAAAGAGAAACAAAAGAGATTGGCTACACCATGAGAGAGATGGAGCAAATGGTCACAGACAGATAACAGTGGCGCTCCTTGGTCGATGGCCTAAGCTCCCCACCCACCGAACAAACTAATTGCTAACTTACCTCTTTTTGCATACACTTTTGAGTTGTTCCCTTTTGTCATTTTACCGAATGTTGTTGTGTTATTCGAAACGTAATTTGAACATATAACATCAAGCAAGCTGGCACGGAGCCAAGCTTCCCGACAGCCCGTGTGCAGTTGTTTTTATTTCTAGCCATCGGAGCTGGAGAGTCAGTAGATGTAGAGCACCGTCCACGTAAATTGGCTATTGATTGTCTGACGTGAGGTGATGTACGATCAACATTCCTTTACAAGGCGGTGTTTATTGGTGACGGGGTCTTGAACTGGCCTTTAGCAAGCTGATGTTTATGGCAGGCACAGGTTCAAGCCGTGTTCGCAGCAAAAGAAAGTGATATATCAAATGAAGGTGATACGTCATTCTGGCAACCATACCACCGAACCCAGAGTGTCATCAGTGGCTTTTTCCTATCATCACGTTGTACAATATGGTCAATATGTATAAAATAGACCACGCAAATGTGGTGAACAAAGAAGGATATATACAACTTGATAATTAAGTGTTTGATACAATCGCTGCGCTTTCATATTAATCCACAGACAAAGATATCAGATTAACCCAAAGCAAACAACAACAACAACTATCAAAATGGTAGCAATCTTTGTCAAAACGGCGACAAGGCTTAACTCAAGATAATGACAAATATTGGACTGGACAAAAGGCGTTGGGCTACGCCTACAGTAGAAGCAGGATGTACGCGATAATTAGTTATTGTTACAGTGTAAATTGCCATAGTTTTGAATGGCAGCTGTTTTGATCTGTATGCCAAATTGCAAAGATATATTTCCAGTTCGGTTAACAGAGCGTTGCCGAGTGTTCAGGTGTCAAGTGTGACGTGTCACAAAGCGAACAGGTGTTGTTTTTCCCGAACGCAAACTGCAGGAATAATTAGAATAATTATTGGTAGTATAAATGTTTTGATAAGTAAATTAAAGATTTATCAATGCACTTTTGAAGTACTGCGATGATTTTTGCAAGAAAAATACAATCACTTTTTCTGTTGCTTGGTTCGCGAGTACCGTTGTTTGACAGAAGAGATTCGTCAAACTGAACGGTTCAACATTTATACTAGATTTACTCCGGTCACGTTTTAATTATTCTAATCACATTTCGACTGTTTTCATCAATCCTCGCCGAAGGGCGACACTATAGTCATTATGCTCTATCGTCCCTCTTTAGGTAAGATAATTGATTATAGTGGTCCAATAACATTAACAAGTTCTATATAACAACAAGCAAAATCCCATTATAGTTACTGAGCATTAACAAGGCAATTTCTCATGTTGGAAGATGGATAATGACCCTTAACGAAAATTACATATTTTCATTAGCAAGCACACCTATGTTTATGACTATGGAGAGGACATATTTCTAAAAGTATATCACTCTAGCTGACTGTAAAAATGGATAAAGAATACAGGGTTTGTTCTCTGTTTACTAGTAGTCATGCTACAACGCACTTCCAAAAACAAATATTATTCACGATAATAATAATACTCCAACGCCATTATCGCATACGATTCGGACGTTTTCATTATTAAATAGCAGTGATTTTTAACTTTCGTTAGCTGGAACCAAAATTCTTGTCTGGGAAATTGCTCGGCAGGACATATATCAATATAATGACTTTGTAAAATAGAGTACAATACGATAGCATAACTAGACGTAACACTGAGTGACTATTACATCAGTAGCTTTAATTTGTGACAGTGGAAAAGGTGTATGTCCTTAATCAAGAGAATACGCTCATTCGTATTAGAGTATATCCGCAATAACATCAAAATATGTTTTAGTTGTACTTTACTGTAAGCCACCTTAAACGGTTTTTCTTATTGACTATAAGATTGAGCGAAACACAACCCAGGTTTATTTTATCTATGTTGATAGGAAAATGGGACCGTTGTATTCACGTTCAACTCCGGTGTTGGTCAGTGCATGCCTCTAATCTGTACTATTAACTTCCTATATATATATATATATATATATATATACATATATATATATACATATATATATATAACATATATAATACATACTACATACATACATACATACATACATACATACATACATACATACATATCATACATCATCATGCATGCATGCATGCATGCATGCATCATACATACATACATACATACATACATACATACATACATACATACATACATACATACATACATACATACATACATACATACATACATACATACATACATACATACATACATACATACATACATACATACATACATACATACATACATACATACATACATACATACATACATACATACATCATACATACATACATACATACAATACATACATACAAATACATACATACATACATACAAACTATCTACATGCAATATAAATGATTATAAAAGTACTGAGGTATAAATTCCTCTATACCTAGATCAGTTATATCGTTTATTTTTACTGTTATATGTTCAGGTATACTAATATTTAAAGCTGAATAATATATAATTTAAAATTACTGTTGTTAACATTATATACTATATATATATTATATATATATTATATATATATATATATATATATTATATATATATATATATGTTAACAAATCATATAATTTGTATATAATATATATTTACATCAAAACACATATTACACTATATATTATATATATATATATATATATATATATATATATATACATATCAGCAACAACTCTAGACTTTCAACAGTTATTTATTTTATTTCATACAATTATTCCTTACTATTGTCATCAGTATATAAAACGGTGACATTCCTATTTGAATATCACCTTAATGACTTTGCCTAGGATATTGCTAAACCACTTCAGCTAGCATTACTGAAGAACATGGCTAAACGCAGGATCTAACCCCATACACGGTATCTAACAGTTCGTTGGTATAACAAAGTCCTGCTTAGTAAAATAGATTCAAGCCGATAAGTCTAAGATGTAGATCTACATCAACAATAAAGCTACAACAGTATGTCTGACTTACTATCAAAATATAGTCCATGTATATCTGAAATGTGTTAGTGAAAATAAATGTAGGATTTACATGCCAATAAAGCTATCTAGAATACTTGCACACACGGTTAAGGCAATGTTTTACTTCATTGTTTCCCTCGGCTAGGGATTATTTAGGGACATCTACGTCCGAACACCATTCGGCCTCTGCAGCACGTATAGTACCTCGTGTTATAGGCCCTGGTACCGCAACATGCATCGTTACTGCCTTTGTATTGGAGCAAACCGACACAGCAGATGTAAGAGCTCTGGCTGTAGGTCCTAGAACCACAACAAGCGTTGTTACTGCCCTTGTATTGGACCCGACCACCACAGCAGACGTAGGAACTCGTGTTGTAGGCCCTAGAACCGCAACAAGCATTGTTACTGCCTTTGTATTGGACCCGTCCACCACAGCAGATGTAGGAACTATTGCTGTAGGGCCTAGAACCGCAACACGCATTGTTACTGCCTTTGTATTGGACCCGTCCACCACAGCAGATGTAGGAACTATTGCTGTAGGGCCTAGAACCGCAACACGCATTGTTACTACCTTTGTATTGGACCCGTCCACCACAGCAGACGTAGGAACTCGTGCTGTAGGCCCTAGAACCGCAACACGCATTGTTACTACCTTTGTATTGGACCCGTCCACCACAGCAGACGTAGGAACTCGTGTTGTAGGCCCTAGAACCGCAACACGCATTGTTACTACCTTTGTATTGGACCCGTCCACCACAGCAGACGTAGGAACTCGTGTTGTAGGCCCTAGAACCGCAACAAGCATTGTTACTACCTTTGTATTGGATCCGTCCACCACAGCAGACGTAGGAACTCGTGTTGTAGGCCCTAGAACCGCAACAAGAATTGTTACTACCTTTGTATTGGACCAGACCACCACAGCAGACGTAGGAACTCGTGTTGTAGGCCCTAGAACCGCAACAAGCATTGTTACTACCTTTGTATTGGACCCGTCCACCACAGCAGACGTAGGAACTCGTGTTGTAGGCCCTAGAACCGCAACAAGCATTGTTACTACCTTTGTATTGGACCAGACCACCACAGCAGACGTAGGAACTATTGCTGTAGGGCCTTGAACCGCAACACGCATTGTTACTACCTTTGTATTGGACCCGTCCACCACAGCAGACGTAGGAACTCGTGCTGTAGGGCCTTGAACCGCAACACGCATTGTTACTACCTTTGTATTGGACCCGTCCACCACAGCAGATGTAGGAACTATTGCTGTAGGGCCTTGAACCGCAACACGCATTGTTACTACCTTTGTATTGGACCCGTCCACCACAGCAGACGTAGGAACTCGTGCTGTAGGGCCTAGAACCGCAACACGCATTGTTACTGCCTTTGTATTGGACCCGTCCACCACAGCAGATGTAGGAACTATTGCTGTAGGGCCTAGAACCGCAATACGCATTGTTACTACCTTTGTATTGGACCAGACCACCACAGCAAATGTAGGAACTTGTCATGTAGGGCCTAGAACCGCAACACGCATTGTTACTACCTTTGTATTGGACCTGACCGCCACAGCAGATGTAGGAACTATTGCTGTAGGGCCTAGAACCGCAACACGCATTGTTACTACCTTTGTATTGGACCAGACCACCACAGCAGATGTAGGAACTATTGCTGTAGGGCCTAGAACCGCAACACGCATTGTTACTACCTTTGTATTGGATCAGACCACCACAGCAAATGTAGGAACTTGTCATGTAGGGCCTAGAACCGCAACACGCATTGTTACTACCTTTGTATTGGACCTGACCGCCACAGCAGATGTAGGAACTATTGCTGTA
>JAODUO010001350.1:12500-25000 GCA_025642075.2 Ridgeia piscesae | reverse complement strand
GCCATCATAAAGAATTAGCAAAAATTAAACATATACTGCCGTACATAAATAATACACCATTCGCTAAGCCCGTTTTCACCATTTACTCAACACCGATACATATAAAATCATAGTTATCATTATTAATTGTATTACCATTCTTATTGATATGGCTAAATATTGTTACAAACATCAAATAGCCTATTTAGTAACGTCTGCCAATATGAAAGATTCGTAGGCATACACAATTATTACAGAAAGAACAGGAGTTGTCTGGTTGCGTATACGTTCGTTTGTTCGTTTGGTTGAGATGATGTGGTTGACCTAACCTGGATTTTTCAGAGGTCCTATAAAACATTCTACGGGTACATAATGTGATCGTCTTGTATAGCAGTCTGTGCATTGCCACGTCAAGAATTCGTAAATATCACTATCAAAGGAGTGGCGATCTTATATCACCTGATGTCAGGCAATTTATTGCAATTTTTTGTGCGTGATGGTATGCATTATCCCATTAACTATACGGCTAAATAGACTTTTAAAGGCAAAGGGTTTTAATTAGTTGTAGTTTTAATCAGAATGTCGGGATACAATAAACCCTTCTAGTTTTATTGTGTCCCGACATTTTGAATAAAACTACAACTAATTAAAACGAGGGCATACAACTATGTATTTTGGCGTAGCAGTTATGCCAGTGACAGGACAAAAAGTTCAATACATATATTTTACGACTGTTTGACATAACACCGCCACACGTATCGCTTAATTTACGCCTTAATACATTTCATACTAGTGGAGATGCTTAAGGGCAGAACATTACATTCTTCTCTTCATTACATAATTGATTAATAATTATAATTGGTCATAAGCACGTCGAAACTAAATACTGACGGGTGACAGGCAAAGCTGGTGCCTTTGCTTATTGGTGACAATGTTTAAAGGCCAATGACTTAAAAAGAATGCAGACTTTGTTTACGTATAACGACGTTGGTGTAGATGGCATTGTTATCTTTACAATGATGTAGACAAATATGACCTTCCGCATACAGTATTCCACGCATAGACTTTGTTTTAGCAATGACCTCCACATGTCATCTGGTATAAACTGAGAGTTAATTTTGACAAATCGTAATATTGCACCTGGCAAGCGGCAAGTGAAGGAAAGGAGGCACTTGGTGTGTAACCACTGCCACAGCTTGGTGGATTTTGACATGTCGGGGTGCGGAAAAACTTGGTCAGAGACAACGGAGGAAGGGTTTACGTTCCAATGTTTAGGGTGTTGGAAAGGGACTGTCTGACAGCAGAGTTAGCTAGGCTAACGGATATTGTGAAGGGGTGGAGAGTGGAGGGAGGGTGATTGCAAGGACAACAAATGGAGAAAGAGCAACAGGAAACATGACATGCAGGAAGGTGACAGGGGAGAAAGTGACAGTAGAGAAGGAGGGAGGGATAAGGGGAGAGGAGATGAGAGAAGCAGACGCGACAGGACGAAAGACGAATGGAAGAAGGAAGTGAGAGTAGATGTGACCAAACGGAAGTCAATAACAAGGACGATGACAGGAAGAAAAGAGACCGGAAAGAAAGGATCAACAGAGAAAGCGGCAGGGGAAAAGTCAGCAACCAGGGAGATGCAAAACGGAGGAGCTACTCTGAAGCAGTGATCGAGGAGACATTGAAAACAGAAAGGGTATTTATGGGAGACTCCATTTTGCGAAAGACAGACAGGACATTAAGCAAAGGAGAAGACGTTATTGTTTGTCTTCCGGGGGCTAGGATAGAGCATGTGACTGAACGGGTAGAGAACGTATTGGGGCATGGCCAAGGGGGGTCTATATTAGTACATGTAGGGACGAACAATGCAGACAGGGATGGAACAACCAGGATAATAAAGAGATACAGAGAGTTTGTAGAGACACTGAAGAAGACAAGAGTTGAACAGATCATACTCTCAGGAATCCTGCCAGTGATGAGGGGAAGGGGAGCAATATTTAGAAACTGCAAGAGGATGGCTATTAACGCACTAGTAGAGCAGATGTGTGAAGAAGATGGAGTTAGATTTGTAGATTAGTGGGAATATTTTGTTGGGAAAGAAGACATGTATATGAGAGATGGTCTCCATCTAATCGGAAAGGGCGCAGCAGTGTTCTCCGAGAACCTGCTTCGATCGATGGACAATGGAACAGGATGCAACTTTTTAAACTAGTTTCGCAAGGGGGATACACAGAGAAGCCAAATACTACAAGCATAGATAAAGACAGCAAAAAGACATCAGCAAAGAACAGCGTGGAATTTGGTTATAAATGTGTTTGTTTAAATGCAAGGAGCATAGTAAACAAAACAAATGAACTAAACATTATGGTAGAAGATATTGACCCTCACATAATAGGTATAACTGAATCTTGGGCCACACCCGATATATCAGATGCCGAATTAGGAATGACAGGGTATGTAATGTTTAGGAAAGATAGATTAGGAAGAAGGGGAGGCGGAGTTATTATATATATTAAAGAATCCATCCAAGCTTATGAAATAAAATTAGAAAAAGAAGCACAATGTGAAGAAGCTGTCTAGTGTAACATAGTTACAGCAAACTCAACATTAACTATAAGTATATACATAAGTATAGAAGAGAACGAAAAAATACATAACGCTATCAAAGAAGTGAGTAAACGGGACTGTATTATTATGGGGGATTTTTACCATGGGCATATACAGTGGACATCTCTACAGAGTACCGGGAGAGAGGATCAAGAGTTTTTTTAATTTAGTACAAGATAGTTTCCTTTCTCAACATGTGTTAGAATCAACGAGAACGTGTTAGACATAGTATTGAGCTCACAGAAGGAATTTGTTGATAATGTCAAGATATGTGAGCCACTAGGGTGTAGTGATCACAACCAGATACATTTTATCATCAAAGTAAAGGGAGAACGGAATAGAAAAATAAGGTACAGGAAATAATTTCACAAAGGAATATATAAGGACATGAGGGAATATTTAGCAAAGATAGACTGGAATAACACACTGAAGAATAAGACAGCAAGAGAATGCTGGAATATTTTAAAGTGTGAAATTGACTGCGTCGTTGACAAATTTGTCCCCTTGAAAAAACAGGGGAAACGGTCAAAGAAGAAACACTTATCGAAGGAAGCCATTAGAAAAATAAAGTACAAGCAAATGATGTGGAAGAAATATAGACATATCGTAAGTGAAGAAGACTATAGCATTTATAAAGAAGCACTTAATCAAGCTACAGCTGAAATTAGAAATTCAAAGAGAAGCTACGAACAAAACATAGCTTTTAATATAAAACATGACAGCAAGAGTTTTTATGCGTATGTTCGAAGTAAACAGAAAGTTCAGGATATGGTCGGTCCTCTAGAAGGTAGTGATGGAAACATAATAACAGAGGGATTCTTAATGGCAGAAAACCTAAATGAGTACTTTAGTTTGGTGTTTACCAGGGAAGATATTAGTATATTACCAGTACTTGAGACTAAGTTCGAAGGGAGAGAGTTTGACTATTTAGGACAACTAATTGTAACCCCAACAATGGTAGCTATGAAAATAAGAGATATGAAGGACAATAAATCACCTGGAGTGGATGGGATTCCTCCCAAATTACTATTGGAAATTGTAGAACAAATCAGCATACCGCTTGCAACAGTGTTCAATTTGTCATTAGAGGAGGGAATAGTTCCGTTAGAATGGAAAGAAGCAAACATTATACCATTATTTAAAAAAGGTTCGAGAAACAATCAGAGAACTATAGACCAGTGAGTTTGACATCGGTGATTTGCAAACTATTAGAAAGACTAATTAAAGATCACCTGGTTGATTTTCTTGTTAAAAATAAATTGATAAACCCATCTCAACACGGGTTTTTAAAAGCGAGGTCATGCTTAACAAATATGTTATGTTTTTTGGAAGATGTCACAAAGTGGGTAGATGAGGGATCACCAGTAGATATAATCTACTTAGATTAAAAAAAAGCTTTTGACAAAGTGCCACACCAAAGACTACTACTTAAACTAAAGGCCCATGGCATAGGAAATGGAATGATCAACTGGATAGAAAAATGGCTTATTGATAGAAGACAAAGAGTAGTAGTTTTTGAGTGGAGTACCGCAGGGATCAGTACTGGGACCTATTTTATTCTTAATATATATCAATGATTTGGATGATGACATAACAAGCAAGGTGTTGAAGTTTGCGGACGACACAAAAAATGTTTAGGAAAATTAAAAGTGTGCAGATAGACAGCATTTACAAGATGATCTTAATAAGTTGATAGAATGGTCTGAGAAGTGGCAAATGCTGTTTAATTTTGGAAAGTGTAAGTGCCTTCAGGACATGGGAATGAAGATGCACAATATACAATGGGTGGTACTGTACTAAATAGTACCTTAAAGGAAAAGGACTTAGGGTTAACTATTAATGCTGACATAAAGGTATCAGAGTAGTGTGGAATTGCAGCAGCGAAGGGAAACCAAATTCTTTATTTAATTTGGCGAAATATAGTGTACAAAGAAAAAGAACTAATAATACCGCTGTATAAAACAATTGTTAGGCCTCACTTAGAATATTGTATACAAGCATGGAGGCCATATCGCAAGAAAGATATTGATATGCTAGAAAGAGTACAAAGGAGAGCAACCAAAATGATACCAAAACTCAGGAAAATTAGTTATGAACGTCTAAAAGAATGTGATTTAACAACACTAGAAACCAGAAGATTGAGGGGAGATCAGATTGAGGTGTTTAAAATATTGAATGGATATGAAAATATTGACAGAAATATTTTTTTCACAGTCAAGGAAGAGAGAAGGACTAGAGGACATGGAGTTACATTAGCAAATAGCAAAGAAGCAGTGTAGACTAGATATTAGAAAATTTACATTTTCACAAAAACAGTAAACGAATGGAGCAGATTATCAGCTGATTGTGTAGGTGCTAGTAGTTTTAATATATTTAAAATGGATTCGCTCGTGCAGTCTCCGCGATTTGCTTTGGAATGATTTATTTTCATCAAACGGTACCAACGAACGAACGAACGAACGAACGAACGAACGAACGAACGAACGAACGAACGAACGAACGAACGAACGAACGAACGAACGAACGAACGAACGAACGAACGAACGAACGAACGAACGAACGAACGAACGAACGAACGAACGAACGAACGAACGAACGAACGAACGAACGAACGAACGAACGAACGAACGAACGAACGAACGAACGAACGAACGAACGAACGAACGAACGAACGAACGAACGAACGAACGAACGAACGAACGAACGAACGAACGAACGAACGAACGAACGAACGAACGAACGAACGAACGAACGAACGAACGAACGAACGAACGAACGAACGAACGAACGAACGAACGAACGAACGAACGAACGAACGAACGAACGAACGAACGAACGAACGAACGAACGAACGAACGAACGAACGAACGAACGAACGAACGAACGAACGAACGAACGAACGAACGAACGAACGAACGAACGAACGAACGAACGAACGAACGAACGAACGAACGAACGAACGAACGAACGAACGAACGAACGAACGAACGAACGAACGAACGAACGAACGAACGAACGAACGAACGAACGAACGAACGAACGAACGAACGAACGAACGAACGAACGAACGAACGAACGAACGAACGAACGAACGAACGAACGAACGAACGAACGAACGAACGAACGAACGAACGAACGAACGAACGAACGAACGAACGAACGAACGAACGAACGAACGAACGAACGAACGAACGAACGAACGAACGAACGAACGAACGAACGAACGAACGAACGAACGAACGAACGAACGAACGAACGAACGAACGAACGAACGAACGAACGAACGAACGAACGAACGAACGAACGAACGAACGAACGAACGAACGAACGAACGAACGAACGAACGAACGAACGAACGAACGAACGAACGAACGAACGAACGAACGAACGAACGAACGAACGAACGAACGAACGAACGAACGAACGAACGAACGAACGAACGAACGAACGAACGAACGAACGAACGAACGAACGAACGAACGAACGAACGAACGAACGAACGAACGAACGAACGAACGAACGAACGAACGAACGAACGAACGAACGAACGAACGAACGAACGTACGACGTACGTACGTACGTACGTACGTAACGTACGTACGTACGTACGTACGTACGAACGAACGTAAGAACGAACGAACGAACGAACGAACGAACGAACGAACGAACGAACGAACGAACGTAAGAACGAACGTAAGAACGAACGAACGTAAGAACGAACGAACGTAAGAACGAACGAACGTAAGAACGAGCGAACGACCAAGCGAGCGATCGATCGAACGAATGAACGAACTAACGTACACACGAACGGAAGGACGAACGAACGAATGAACGAACGAACGAACGAACGAACGAACGATCGAACGATCGAAAGATCGAACTAATAGTTAAAATCAGTTGTATAATACAGGTGCGTGTGTCCAATCAATATTACTTGGCTACTCAAATGCGTCATCATATACTGCTGAACTGTTTCATCACGACATGTTCCCGAAAGGCGGGGAGCTATCTACCTGCGTTGACGTCACAAAGGCTTTAGGCTTCCAAACCTTATAACAATTATGTGTTGTATTACGTTATTGAGCGAACTTATTGGAATAAAATGGCATTGTATTTGTTTTCACCATGCGTGGTATCCAACAACAGCATCATACAAATAATGCAATATTCTTTATTTTCTCGAAAACAAGTTCAATGTCATCTGCCTCATTTCGTTAGAAGTCAACCCATAACATTAACAGTAACGACTTGGCACATTTTCAACAAAGACAAATTAACAACAAATATGAAACGGGTATTATAATAACAATGTGTAACATATCCGCTGGCTAATAACATTACACTAGTACTACTGTACTTACATTTTAACTTCTGCGAAGTCTTTTGTTTTACGACGAATATTCGACAGGCAGAACAGGTGACTGCTTAGCAACCACTCACCAGTTAGGGCACTGTTCAACCTTCGTGTGCTTTTATGAGCATATGGGCAGGACCCATAGAGGAGTTACTGGAGCATGTCGAACATATGCGACATTTAGTTTCGCACACTAGTAGTTTCTTCAATATGCGTCATTAAGGGGCCGTGATCTCGTAAAATGTTTTTTGGTTATTTTTCAACTTAGCTTATTGAAATTTTAGGGTAACATCATTTATATATTATAAACAATTTGACAAATTCAATTACAAATAATTGTCCACCAGGTGGCGGTGTACTCGCCCCATAACTTAAATTTTGGATGATTCACCGTGATGAATGTACCTGGACAATGGATTGACCTTTTTTAAAGTTAGCACATCAATATAATACATAAAATAGCAGGCTATGCCAGATTGATTTTTTGGTTACTTTATAAAACCAATTTATTGGAATTGTTCAATCTTTGTTAATTTTCGTAAGAAAAATGTCCATCAAAGTCATGATATTACATGTAATCCAAATAGTTTAACTAAAATACGAGACTGTCATAGTCTAGCATATTATCTTGGTGAGAAATGCTGACACTTTCGTGCATTGAAGTTTCTCAACATTCCAATAACAAATTACAGAGGCAAACATAGAACTGCTGTAATAACAGTTCATGCAAAACTTCTAGAGCCGATTGTCATTCCACTTATATATATCGTTCATCATTTGGTTGTGAGAAAATGTGTAAACATTATATTTTTAGGACGAATATTCGACAGGCAGTACATGTGACTGCTTAGCGACCACTCACAAGTCAGGGCACTGTTGAACCTTCGTGTGCGTTTATGTGCCTCGATGGGCAGGACCCATAGAGGAAGTAAATCAAGTGCATTCACTACCCTCAAGGACCGCTGGAATAAATGTCCGAGTTGAGATATGGTGAGTCGTTACTGGAGCGTGTCGAACGTACGCAAGAAGCGGGTCGCTTTAACTAAGTTTAGACATTTAGTTTCGCACACTAGTAGTGCGTCAGTATGTGTCCTTAAGGCGCCGTGATCTAGTAAAATATGTTTTTTCGTTATTTTTGAACTTAGATTATTGAAATTTTAGGGTAACATCATTTATATATAAAAACAATTTTACAATTTGTTTAACAATTATTATCCACCAGGTGGCGGTGTACTCGCCCCTCAACCTAAATTTTTGTTGATTCACCGTGATGAATGTACATGGACAAGGGATTGACCAAATTTATTTAAACTTAGCAAATCATAGAATAGATAAAATAGCCAGTTCGAATTTTTGGTTAATTTATAAAACCAATTTATTGGAATTGTTCAATCTTTGCTAATTTTCATAAGAAAATTGTCCAACGAGTCATGATATTACATATGAGACTGTCATAGTCTAGCATATTATCTTGGTGAGAAATACCGAAACTTTCGGGCATTGAAGTTTCTCAACATTACAATAACAAATGTCAGAGGCAAACATAGAATTGCTGTAATAACAGTTCATGCAAAACTTCTAGAGCCGATTGTCTTTCCACTTATATGTATCGTTCATCATTTGGTTGTGAGAAAATGTGTATAAACATTAGATGAGACACCATAATTATGTCATTGTCATCACTAAACAAATCGAACTGCATAATTAGCTAAAACTATAAACTGTCTTTCTCCAGTTCATTATAAATGTTCATCTGAAAACAGTTCAGCGTTCGGGATTGGCCCTAGACTTCTCCAGCGGCATAGTCACTGGCTGAAGCGTCAGCCTCGGCCGCACGAGTGAACCTGCGGGCCAATCGTGCAGTCTTCGTCGACGCTTCAATCTGCCGCTCCGCTTCCCGCATTTTCTTCCTCTCGGCTTTCTCGGCCGATGCGACGAGTCGCCTCCTGAAGCGATGCCCATGGTGCCGCACAGACACTGCATGGTCACCTTCACCCACCGTTGAGTTCTGCCACCGCAGCACATGTGGCAGAAAGCACTCGCTGCAGGCCAACAAATCCTGCCTTCGGACACTTGGCCCAGATCTTGGAATGGAGGCTCTCATTTGGATTCTGTGTCTTGCCTTGCAGATATCGCTCCAGGATACAATTGTCGGAGAGGCGAGTGTATATATCTTTGACGTGCGTGGCGACTTCAGCTGACAGCGCCGTGTGGACGTTGATGCCGTGTGGAAGTTGACGCCGTGTGGACGTTGACGTGGTGTGGACGTTGACGCGGTGTGGACGTTGGTGCCGTGTGGACGTTGACGCCTTGTGGACGTTGATGCCGTGTGGACGTTGGTGCCGTGTGGACGTTGACGCCGTGTGGACGTTGATGCCGTGTGGACGTTGACGCGGTGTGGACGTTGACGCGGTGTGGACGTTGGTGCCGTGTGGACGTTGACGCCGTGTGGACGTTGATGCCGTGTGGACGTTGACGCCGTGTGGACGTTGACGCGGTGTGGACGTTGATGCCGTGTGGACGTTGACGCGGTGTGGACGTTGATGCCGTGTGGACGTTGACGCGGTGTGGACGTTGACGCGGTGTGGACGTTGACGCGGTGTGGACGTTGATGCCGTGTGGACGTTGATGCCGTGTGGACGTTGACGCCGTGTGGACGTTGATGCCGTGTGGACGTTGACGCGGTGTGGACGTTGACGCGGTGTGGACGTTGACGCGGTGTGGACGTTGACGCGGTGTGGACGTTGACGCCGTGTGGACGTTGATGCCGTGTGGGCGTTGACGCGGTGAGGACGCTGACGCGGTGTGGACGTTGACGCCGTGTGGACGTTGATGCCGTGTGGACGTTGACGCCGTGTGGACGTTGACGCGGTGTGGACGTTGATGCCGTGTGGACGTTGACGCCGTGTGGACGTTGACGCGGTGAGGACGTTGACGCGGTGTGGACGTTGACGCGGTGTGGACGTTGACGCCTTGTGGACGTTGATGCGGTGTGGACGTTGACGCGGTGTGGACGTTGACGCGGTGTGGACGTTGACGCGGTGTGGACGTTGACGCGGTGTGGACGTTGACGCCGTGTGGACGTTGACGCCGTGTGGACGTTGACGCGGTGTGGACGTTGACGCCGTGTGGACGTTGACGCGGTGTGGACGTTGACGCCGTGTGGACGTTGACGCGGTGTGGACGTTGACGCGGTGTGGACGTTGACGCCGTGTGGACGTTGATGCGGTGTGGACGTTGACGCGGTGTGGACGTTGACGCCGTGTGGACGTTGACGCCGTGTGGACGTTGACGCTGTGTGGACGTTGACGCCGTGTGGACGTTGACGCGGTGTGGATGTTGGTGCCGTGTGGACGTTGACGCGGTGTGGACGTTGACGCGGTGTGGACGTTGACGCGGTGTGGACGTTGACGCCGTGTGGACGTTGACGCCGTGTGGACGTTGACGCGGTGTGGACGTTGACGCGGTGTGGATGTTGACGCGGTGTGGACGTTGACGCCGTGTGGACGTTGACGCGGTGTGGACGTTGATGCCGTGTGGACGTTGACGCGGTGTGGACGTTGATGCCGTGTGGACGTTGACGCTTCTGCCCGGTGGCGAGTGTCTTCTGGTAGAGGTACCAGCTGTCAGCTCCCACCGGGCAGCGGTCTTGCTGGGGCTTCTCGTCTGTGGACTAGGCGTGGTAGAATGATGCACACACTGCATCATACATTTTGTTGAGGTTGCCAGTGTTACCACGAGCTGCCAAGTAGTAGAACTCCTCCATCCTGCCCTTGGTTGTTTTCGTTAGCCGGCTGAAACCCGAGGGTGACCCCACCCTTCTGCCGGATGCTGTCAACTTGCGCAGGGCTATGCCCAGTCGTTTGGCGACTTGGTTGACGCAGTTTTCCTTATGCAATTCCACGTCAGCATACACACGCAAGTTGGTCATGTGCTTGATCTTTAGATCCGTCACAACGATTTCTCCACTGCGGCTTTCTCCATAACCTTTGTGACGTCAGGTTTCTCATTGCCATTTCTTTCTGTTCTAGTCTTTGTCGACCTCCGTTGAGATGTAAGCTCCCTGGAGGCAACGGCCCTGTTTAACAAAAATGAGAAAACGAAGATTAATATAATAATAATAATAATAATAACGTTTTCTCTAGCACTAATTCCCGCATAGCTGATCAATGCGTTGTACCAGCAATACAATAGATGTATATTATTAAATAGATCAGCCATAGAACTTTTACTTATCCGGCGTGATTGGGCAAGAGCATAAAAATTACCTAACGTGATCTCAGTTCTACTGGCGATATCAAACTCAACCGACCATAGACACTCTAGTTCGAGTTATTTCCAGCACTCGGCACGTGTATAATATAAACGGGATAGTCAATGCTTATAAATTACAACTTTTCTAAATTACAAGACACAAAATCTTCTGAATCCTATTAGCATATGAATAGAATGAGTTGACTTCGATCGTTTCTTTCTTCCGTGTTACAGAACATATATCTTGCCCTGGAGATGATCACAAAATAAATACCAATGCCTGCTGTGGAAACAAGGCCTGCAATACGAGGTACTACATCTGCTGTGGTAGAATGATCCAATACAAAGGCAGTAACAATGCGTGCTGCGGTTCCAAAGCCTACAATACAAGATACTATACGTGTGTTGGTGGAAGGTTTCAACACAAGGGCAGTAACAACGCTTATTGCGGTAGAAGACCCTACAATACGAGGTGCCACATTATATTTGGAGAAATGGTAGTTTCTGCTCGTCTTGGTACACATGGGAGGTTTTTGTGACATCTCAAACAGTTGCATTCTTCCCGTGTTTTCTTTGTTCAATACCCACGTTTCGATCCGGTACAGAGCTATTGGAAAGTTAATATTTGCTAGTATGTTTAGACCCTTTCTATTTCTCAGATATATTTCCCCTGCCCCTGCCCCTGCCCCTGCCCCTGCCCCTGCCCCTGCCCCTGCCCCTGCCCCTGCCCCTGCCCCTGCCCCTGCCCCTGCCCCTGCCCCTGCCCCTGCCCCTGCCCCTGCCCCTGCCCCTGCCCCTGCCCCTGCCCCTGCCCCTGCCCTGCCCCTGCCCCTGCCCCTGCCCCTGCCCCTGCCCCTGCCCCTGCCCCTGCCCCTGCCCCTGCCCCTGCCCCTGCCCCTGCCCCTGCCCCTGCCCCTGCCCCTGCCCTGCCCTGCCCCTGCCCCTGCCCCTGCCCCTGCCCCTGCCCCTGCCCTGCCCTGCCCCTGCCCCTGCCCCTGCCCCTGCCCTGCCCCTGCCCCTGCCCTGCCTGCCCCTGCCCTGCCCCTGCCCCTGCCCCTGCCCCTGCCCCTGCCCCTGCCCCTGCCCCTGCCCTGCCCTGCCCCTGCCCCTGCCCCTGCCCCTGCCCCTGCCCCTGCCCCTGCTGCCCTGCCCCTGCCCCTGCCCCTGCCCCTGCCCCTGCCCTGCCCCTGCCCTGCCCTGCCCCTGCCCCTGCCCCTGCCCCTGCCCCTGCCCCTGACCCCTGCCCCTGCCCCTGCCCCTGCCCCTGCCCCTGCCCCTGCCCCTGCCCTGCCCCTGCCCCTGCCCCTGCCCCTGC
>JAODUO010001350.1:0-7500 GCA_025642075.2 Ridgeia piscesae | reverse complement strand
CAACTCGTTGGGGAGACACGATCGCCGACATGAAGAGCGGAACACCGCTGAAGTCTGATTTTTTCCGAGTAGAGTGTTCGGCGAAAGACAACGCGAAATACGACAACGTCCACGCCGGCATAGCTCCGGTTAAGAAGCCGACGGTGGCACTGAATGTGGACAACCAGAAGCCGCTTGGTCTGAACGTGCTCATGATCGGATTTGATTCCGTGTCCCGGTTAGTGTGGATGCGGATGTTACCGAAGACGTATGACTACATGGTGAAGGTCCTCGGCTCTGTCGTCCTCGACGGATACAACATCGTAGGAGACGGGACCACGGCGGCGATTCTTCCCATGTTCACGGGCAAAAACGAACTCGAACTACCCGAGTCGCGTCGCCGCTTTGAAAACGCGGCCACAGTCGATGGACACCCGTGGGTCTGGAAGGTTTACAAGAGACTTGGCTATGTGACACAGATGGCCGAAGATGTCTCCTACCTCGGTGTGTTCACTTTGCGGCTAATGGGCTTCGAGCACCAGCCTGTCGACCACTACATGAGGACATATTACCTCGAGGCCGAAAAACTGCGCAATAGCAGTCGGTACATGTGTATCGGCTCACTGCCGCGTCACGTGGTCCATTTGAACTACGCGCGCGACCTCTACCGGACGTATCCGGCGCGCACGCGCAAGTTCAGTTTTATGTTCCACGTCGAGTTGTCGCACACCTCGCAGCATCTGCTGCAGTTGGCAGATGATGACCTCCTCGCCTTCCTGAAGGAAATGAACGACTCCGGATATTTGGATGACACGGTCCTCGTCCTGATGGCTGACCACGGGCCGCGTTTCCAGTATTGGCGAAATACTGTCCAAGGTAGGGACTCGGTATCCTCCTTAACCAGAGAAAGTGGCGTATCTTTGTATTACTATATTGTCTTGTCAGAAAGCTAATTGTTCAGCTTCGTTCGTCTATTTCTGATTTTTATTTCGTTCCTAAAAGCATTACCAACACAACCAAACGTATACATGAAAAACATTAAAACGGAAAGAGAATATTTTATACCATAACTAGAAATAGGCCATTAGTAATATACAATAATTCAAAAACACCGTGTCCTGGATGAGGTGACATATTTCAACTAAACAAATATTTAACAGTTTTATCACACTATCAACTGGTACAATGTTGATAGAGTGATAAAACTAAATCTATCTATACATTCTGATATTGTTTCATCATAAGCGTGTTCCTGACATGTTTTTATTCCGATTTATATGTTTTGCTATTCTGACACGCCATAGAATTTCACACGTAACGATTCATCCTGTTTGTTTAGGAAAACTCGAAGAACGAAGTCCGTTCATGTCCTTTCGCTTCCCGCCGTCATTCGAGAAGACTCACCCGGAAGCGATGAAGAACCTGCGCACGAACGTCCGACGGTTGACGACACCGTTCGACGTCCACGCCACTCTACACGACATCGCCAACTACACCAGAGGCACTCGGGGAGACGTCGGACAGGTGGAGTACCTTTTCGTCTTCTCCCTCATTGACCCTTCGCTGGTTGGAGCAACTGCACCCACAGGTTCTTCCTTTTAGACTGTATTTCTTGTCTTCTAGTGCCACATATTTAACTGTTAAACTCAAAATCCCGAAATTGCCATTTAGAAACATGGTCGCGCCATTGCACATCTTTTTATACACCGATTATTGTTATAACAAGTGTACGCTCCAGATCATATTCGGCTGTATAACACAAAATATTATTAAGTTTAATAACAATAAACTTACTAGCTGGTAGGCTCTCTGAAATTGATCCTGAAAATCGCATGTCCACCCTATACTTTGCCATGTTCCCATGCCCCAAAGATGACTCTAGCCTGTCGCCATTCATTATTATTATTATTATTATTATTATTATTATTATTATTATTATTATTGTTATTGTTATTGTTATTGTTATTGTTATTGTTATCGTTATCGTTATCGTCATCGTCATCGTCATCGTCATCGTCATCGTCATCGTCATCGTCATCGTCATCGTCATCGTCATCGTCATCGTCATCGTCATCGTCATCGTCATCATCATCATCATCATCATCATCATCATCATCATCATCATCATCATCATCATCATCATCATCATCATCATCATCATCATCATCATCATCATCATCATCATCATCATCATCATCATCATCATCATCATCATCATCATCATATACTACAATTGTCTCGCAAACTTGACTTTTCCTTCGTCCCGAAGTGAGATATATTTCATAATTCATTCTTCAAAGTACATTTCGTTTCCGACATGTTTTCCTTATACCACTAACTTTTGTTTTTCGTCATGTCTTTTCCAAACTTTCCTCACTGCTTATTGAATGTATATTCTGGCTTTTAGAATTTCTTTCCAATTATATTTAGCGTATAAAGACACAGGTGCATGGTCAATACGTTGATTAGTTTCACTGTGTGTCACTGTGGGTAATTGTCGTATCCAGGATGTGTTGGTTTGATGACGTCACAATCAACATTACACGCGAGGCCTCGATCAGGCTTGGCCTTAGCTAACTATCCTGATAACGGTAAAATGCATTAATATTATATTACTACTGCGACATGATATCTCTTAGGGCAACAAAAATGCATTCATTTGAAGTTGAACAACTTTCCCTTCGGGTTTTGTCATAAAGATTCTCTTTGAAGCTAAATAATTCACCAAAATATACGACAAAAAGCACTTGTTAAGGCAGCCATTTTGTTGGCCGCTTGACAGAGTTTGCTAAGAAACATGGATGCATCATTTACCTTTTTGTGTTGTGTTGTTTGTCGATAGCGAGGCATCAGCCTTCTCTCCGAGATCCCGGCAGATCGCACTTGCGAGCAGGCGGCCATTGCTCCACACTGGTGCACGTGTCTCACGTGGACCAAGATTGACCTTGGAGACGAGAACGTCAAGATGGCGGCGACGGCCATGTTAGCGACCGTTAATCGTATGACAGAGCCGCTGCGTGACAAGTGCGTCACTCTGAAGTTGGCGAATATATCGCGCGCTGTCAAGTAAGATTGAGACAAATCACCGTTGGTAATTTAATACTAATGTTTATTAATGATTTGACTGTGTAGGGCGTAACCGGATAAGTAACACGTCGTCGCTTTCGCGTTTATGTAGCTGCACGACGCATAGGACGATTAAGTATTTGCCGAGTTCGTCTTTATTCCGTCCGACTTCAACCGTATTGCAGCTGAGCTTATCAATAATGTTAGGATATGACATTGGTCTCCAGTTAGATACCTTCACTCGTGGAAACGTACCTACCTCCATATATTTCTGTTCTAAAAACTGGTATCATCAGATGTGTTACATGTGATACTGTAATAAACACTTCCGTTTCCGGTGCCGATACTAATTACCATGTTTGGGCTGCTCTGGAACTAATCTCGGCGATTTATAATCATTTAATTTTCAGTTATACTTGTCGAACTTAGATCAGAGCGGGACATTAATATGTAGATAAATTAGTGGCAACATACGCAAATTTACCAATGCCCCATTCCTATCACCTATCACACCACATAGTTCCTTCCACTTAATCCAACCTCTTGAAACTCGGCTCTCAGTTTCCTGCCTCCATGCTTATGATAGAATCAAGGTACTCACGATCTGTAAGTTGATATGTTCATGTAATGTAATGTTTTTCATATATATCAATGTTACTATAATGTCATATTTATCATAAGTAATCGTGACATGTTCCCATGTAAATGTATATTCTGGAGTATGCGCAACATGCAATGCAATATAAACTGTAAAACTGTGTGTAAACTTTTCTTCCCGTTTGCATCCAGGTACACGCCTAACGAAAACGTTATGAAGTTCAAAGGTAGTGCCGACGAAGATCAGTTAGAGCCAGATCTTGGCGACGATATGAAATCTAATTATGTCCTGTATCAAATGACCATCACAACGAGTCCTGGTCAAGGTCAATATGAGGGGACGATCTCTCATCACCTGGACGAAGATAAATTTGAATCTCCGGAGAAGCAGATCAGCAGGATTAATAAGTACGGGAAACAGCCACATTGTGTCATGAACGAGTTACCTCATCTACGGAAATATTGTTATTGCAAAGTGCAAATCACGTAGGATTTCGATAATATGTATTGCATTGTTATGCAATTATTTACATGTAGATTCGTATACAAAGCTATCAAATCGTTTGTTATCAAAAATGCACTGTACTCTATGAGTAAAATAATTTCCTTCAAAAAACGTACACTGTAATACTCACGGTGGCACGTTTGCGTACTTTCGCGTGTTCCTATTGTTACGTTTTTGTCACGTGCTTAATGGCTTATTTTTTAAATAGTTTTTAAAATTACATTGTTGAAGACTTTAGACGGGGATCTAAACATCGTAAGTATACTGATTGTTTTGGTAATTGTATGTGTGACGGGATTAGGTACGCTGTATGTCAATGAAATTCCATCTTTTATATATAACAATGTGTAAGATTCGCTGAAAATGGAGCATAAAAGACAAACGAAAAAGTGTTATGTTTTATCATCGTCATCGATGTGTGCAATTTGCAACGTCAGTGGGCTAGTATTACCACATTGTGTTTGTTGATATTATAATATTTCAACCAACTGTTTATTTCAAGTTCTGCGGAAAACGGGGTAGATTAGTATCATGTAGACCTACATATAAACAGTGGTGGGATGTAACGAAGTACATTTACTTTGTTACATTATTTAAGTAGTTTATTTTGAAATCTACTTGTAACGAAGTAAATTTTGGGGGAATTATTTTTACTTGTAACGAAGTACTTTTTTGTTTACTTTCTTACTTTCGAGATTCATTGATACTTCTTGTTTAGAAATCGGATCAATAGGTTTCATCTCATTAGAAAAGATCAGTATAATGCTAGGCTGAAATGTCATGATGAATTGCGTCGCAAATATTAGGCATAACACACAAAACGTGCTAATAATGCATAAACTTATGAATTCATCAACCGCCTATAACATGGGGAGTCGTAGTTGTTTTGGCATGGTAAATGCCGTTATAAATCGGTATTTTAGCGATAAATGAAAGAGGAAGGACATTGTGCCAATAGTGAGCGTATTTATTTTAGTTTCGAACCTTTATGCGTGTTCAGCGACTGAGAACCAGGTTATTATATTGTATCTCATATTATCGTTCATCTTTATCTGTTGGTGCATAATTTATTTCAAAACTGTACAATTTCGTGAATGTTTTCTGAACATCGCATAAACTGCACGGTCGATACGCAGTACCTTCCTGTTCTACAAGGTTTGTGGTGCAGTGGCTGCATTGGTCTTCTTTGAAATGCCGTTGGTAGTATATACAGAATGGAATCGTAGTAAATGTAGACGCTACATTTAAATATCAAAACACCTTAAATTTAGTCATTAACTTAAGCTACGATAATTATATATATCACAAAAGACAAACATCAACAGCACAATTGAACTGGTGGCACCAGAAGATCTTATATAAGTTTATATAAGTATATATATATATATATATATATATATATATATATATATATATATATATATATATATATATATCAAATCAAATCACTTTGTTGTCCTTAAAAAGGATTTTCATTTTACAACTCATGATCACATCTAAAAATATATGGGATGGTCACAACAAAATGCAAATGAATTTCCAGATGTATCCACTACAAGTACAATTCAATCGGGTGACATCAATATGACTCATTTAGCATTCAACATTCTAATGGCCACCGGCACATAACTCCTGCTATAGCGACATGTTTTACATTTTATACAACGGTATCTCCTTTGAGACGGAAGTACATGGAAGAACGTAGAGAGCGGGTGATCAGACTCAGTAGCGACAGCTCGAGCTTTCTTCAAAATTGCATGGTCGATTATTTCAGAGTTTTTGGTGTAGGTAAACCAATGAACTTGGCAGAAACATGTGAGATTTTCAGAAGCCTGTTACAGTTTTTCACAGAAAGTGCAGGGTAGTAACAAATGCTGCAGTAGGTTAAGAGAGGCTCAATTATGCTACGGTAAAGGCGTAAAAGAAGTAGTGGATCAACGTAGAAAGCTCGTAACTTTCGAAGAATGTGCAGTCGCTGCTGAGACTTCTTTTGCACGGCTGTAACATGCTCTGTAAATGAAAAATTTTCATCTATCATAACACCGAGGTACTTGAATGAATCAACCTGTTCCACAGGTTCACCGTTGATGACATAGGATATATATATATATATATATATATATATATATATATATATATATATATATATATATATATATATATATATTAGCACTGACCGAATACTTTTGTACTTTTACTTAAGTAGTTTTGAGGAGCGGTACATTTACTTAAGTATTTTTTCGGGAGTACTTTTACATAAGTAGTTTTGGGAGGTTACTTTTACTTAGTTACTTTTCTGGAGTATTTGTTACAGCACTGCATATAAACAATGAACGATATGTCCGATCCACAAAGTCCAAGACTTCAGTATTTACGGACGGACGGACGGACGGACGGACGGACGGACGGACGGACGGACGGACGGACGGACGGACGGACGGACGGACGGACGGACGGACGGACGGACGGACGGACGGACGGACGGACGGACGGACGGACGGACGGACGGACGGACGGACGGACGGACGGACGGACGGACGGACGGACGGACGGACGGACGGACGGACGGACGGACGGACGGACGGACGGACGGACGGACGGACGGACGGACGGACGGACGGACGGACGGACGGACGGACGGACGGACGGACGGACGGACGGACGGACGGACGGACGGACGGACGGACGGACGGACGGACGGACGGACGGACGGACGGACGGACGGACGGACGGACGGACGGACGGACGGACGGACGGACGGACGGACGGACGGACGGACGGACGGACGGACGGACGGACGGACGGACGGACGGACGGACGGACGGACGGACGGACGGACGGACGGACGGACGGACGGACGGACGGACGGACGGACGGACGGACGGACGGACGGACGGACGGACGGACGGACGGACGGACGGACGGACGGACGGACGGACGGACGGACGGACGGACGGACGGACGGACGGACGGACGGACGGACGGACGGACGGACGGACCGGATAATCGAGTCTTGGGCCGTCCTATCAGGCGTTACTATTCTGCTGACTTGAGATCAAAGTTACATACTTGACGGGCCAGGACGGTGCGTGTCCGTACAAGCGTAAACGGCGTTGTTGGTCGAGGGAAGATGCATTGAATTCTATATCGTATATAGCTTTCCGGAGAAGTTGAGATGGTGCTTTATTGAGCAGGTCTGCCAGGGAGTAACATGTGTAGTTCTTTGAGCAATCCTGAGGATTGGATACTCCGCTACATCAGAATTAATTTACTTAATTTTTTTACCCAACCATTAAAGCATTTGGTGAAGTGCATTTGCCAGGAGATAGGTACCAAGCTGGCATCGCTTGTCA
>JAODUO010001349.1:105000-115529 GCA_025642075.2 Ridgeia piscesae | reverse complement strand
ACACCATAATGTAGCGTGTCATGAAGCGTGTACTACAACATGAAGTATTATGTCATGAAATGCGTACTACAACATCAAGTAATGGGCTATGTAAGATAGTATAAAGGAAAGTGTCATAGAGCGTGTACTACAGCAGAAAGTGATGTGCTATGTAAGATAGTATAAAGGAAAATGTCATAGAGCGTGTACTACAACATCAAATAATGTGCTATGTAGGATAGTATAAAGGAAAGTGTCATAGAGCGTGTACTACAGCAGAAAGTGATGTGTCCTGGAGCGTGCACTACAGCAGAAAGTGATGTGTCCTGGAGCGTGAAGTGAGGTGCTGACAAAATGGGCAGATGCGTAGAAACTGGAGGTGAATATGAAGTCATTAAAACCGACACTGCGATGGGAGGACTGAATAACAATTTTGAATGGATGAAAGAGGATTATATAAAATGACCAATTGATATTCAGAATTGGATGCGTTTGATACAGGACATAGTGCGAGAAAGAGGAGCAAATATACCGCAATCGGCGAACGGATTCATGATCACCGTCAACCCTGACGACATATGCAGAAGGAGAACAAATATCCCAGACCGTTGTCATCATTGATGACAAATGACATTATTCGATGCTGATCTCACACAACTTCGCGTCCTTGTACATATTGGGGATTTCAATGAAAACATATTTGGTTTGGTTCACCTTGTACGGACACGCAGCGACACAGGTACGCAGACTTCTTGCTTCCGACTCAGTGACGTCACTCAACCTACAGATGCTTCCGGACACCCGTCCGCAGTCGGACAACTCCGTGCTCCTGGTGGTCACCGTGAAGTGTGACTTGGTGCAGAGCAGGCTGTGACCGGTGATTCTTACACTAAATGATGCTTTGACTGTGATTGGAACACGATGCATAATGACAAGTCCCGACTTCCAGCACGCGTGCTGTGGTTGAGGCAGCCACTGGTTCATCGAGGACGAGAAACGGTACATTGGCGTGTCCTGCAGGATGAGGCAAGTGGTGTCGTCCGAGTCAAACAGACTCATCGATCTCTCCTTAGACCCGGGAGGATCCAGCTCTACAATACATACATATATACATATTTATATATACATATATATATATATATATATATATATATATATATATATATATATATATATATAAACACGTACACAGATACACACATAAACACATACACACATAGACACACATAGACACACACATACAATCACCTATACATACACGCTTACACACACACATACATGCTTACACAATTATACACATACACACATAAATATATATACACACACACACATACACAGACATATATACACACACAAAGACACAAACACACACACGTACACATATACACGCACATACACACGCATACACACATATGCACTCATACGCACATGCACATACGCATATACACCCATACGTGCGTATGTACGCACATACGCACATACGCACATACGCACATACGCACATACGCACATACGCACATACGCACATACGCACATACGCACATACGCACATACGCACATACGCACATACGCACATACGCACATAAGGAGCACAATGGAAATAAGTGCGTCCACTTTTTGTGTTATCCGAATATTTAAATGTACCTTGTATTTATATATTATGCATATGTGTATAATGTTTTACATTTTATATTAAATAAACCAATCAGTCAATATATACGTCCATACGCACATACGCACATAAGCACATACACACATACACACATACACACATACACACATACACACCTACACACCTACACACCTACACACCTACACACCTACACACCTACACACATACACACATACACACATACACACATACACACATACACACATACACACATACACACATACACACATACACACATACACACATACACACATACACACATACACACATACACACATACACACATACACACATACACACATACACACATACACACATACACACATACACACATACACACATACACACATACACACATACACACATACACACATACACACATACACACATACACACATACACACATACACACATACACACATACACACATACACACATACACACATACACACATACACACATACACACATACACACCTACACACATACACACATACACACCTACACACCTACACACCTACACACCTACACACATACACACATACACACATACACACATACACACATACACACATACACACATACACACATACACACATACACACATACACACACATACACACATCCACACATACACACAAACACACACACATACGCACATACGCACATACGCGCATACGCGCACACGCGCACACGCGCACACGCGCACACGCGCAGACGCGCACACGCGCACACGCGCATACGCGCACACGCGCACACGCGCACACGCGCACACGCGCACACCTTCACACCACTACACTTGCCACCTTACACCACGCTGTCACACGCGCACACTGCGCACACGCGCACACGCGCACACGCGCACACGCGCACACACGCACACACGCACACGCGCACACGCACACACGCACACACGCCACACGCACACACGCACACGCCACACGACACACGCACACACGCACACACGCACACACGCACACACGCACACACGCACACACGCACACGCACACACGCACACCACCGCACCGCACACCGCAACGCCCACGCCACACGCCACCGCACACCACGCACACCGCACACCGCACAGCCACAACTGCACAGCACACGCGCCACGCGCACACGCGCACCCGCGCCACGCCGCACGCGCGCGCACGCGCACCGCGCACACGCGCCACGCCGCACGCCACACGCGCACACGCACACGCGCACACGCACACACGCACACACGCACACCGCACACACGCACACACGCACACACGCACACGCACACACCGACACGGCACACGCACCGCAGCACACGCCACACGCACACACGCACACCGCACACAGCGCACACGCACACACGCACACGCGCACACGCACACACGCAACACAAGCGCACACATGCGCCCCACACGCGCACACCACACAGCACACAGCACCACGCTACGACACGCCACTGCACGCACCCCACGCGCACACGCGCACACGCGCACAGCGCACACGCGCACACCGCACACGCACACACGCATACGTACACGCACACACGCACACACGCATATATTACATAGCAACCGCACACGCAATTTCAACACGCACACACGCACACGCATTACATTATCACGATACACACGCATAACACATACACATGCACCATGCACGACATAACATATTTGCGCACATACGCACACACGCACACGCACACACCGCACACCGCACACACGCACACGCGCAGGCGTCGCGTCGGGCGTTGCGCGTGTCGTGCGCGTGTCGGCGTGTGCGCCTGCGCGCGTCTGTGCGATGTGCGATCGTGCCGTGCTGCGCGTTGCGTCATGATCGTTCGTGCAGTAGCGCTGTGCGCGTGTGCGCGTGTGCGCGTGTCTTGCGTGTGCGTGTGTGCGTGTCATCAGTCTATTATTGTGCGTTAGTGCGATTCAGTGTGCGTGTGATACTGGCTGTGATGCGTGGCTGTGGCTGTCTTGCGTGATGCGCTAAGTCAGTGTGGCGTTGCCATGTCCTGTCCTTCGCTAGCATTGTGCTGTGCTTTGAGACGTGTGTACGTTGTCTGTATTAGAACAGTGCGTCGTTGTGCGTGTCAGCTGCGCCGCAAGTGTCGCAAGTGTGCGCTGGCGCGTGTCGCGTGTGCGCGGTGTGCGCGGCGTTGCATGTGTGCGCGTGTGCGCGTGTGCGCGTGTGCGCGTGTGCGCGTGTGCGAATCGTGCGTATGCGCGTATGTGCGTATGTGCGTATGTGCGTATGTGCGTATGTGTGCTGTATGTGTGTGTGTGGATGTGTGCATGTGTGTGTGTATGTTTATGTGTGTATGTGTGTATGTATGTATCATGTGTTTATGTGTATGTGTGTATGTGTGTAGTGTGTGTATGTGTGTATGTGTGTATGTGTGTAGGTGTGTAGGTGTGTAGGTGTGTAGGTGTGTAGGTGTGTAGGTGTGTAGGTGTGTAGGTGGTAGGTGTGTATGTGTGTATGTGTGTATGTGTGTATGTATGTATGGTGTATGTGTGTATGTGTGTATGTGTGTATGTGTGTATGTGTGTATGTGTATGTGTGTATGTGTGTATGTGTGTATGTGTGTATGTGTGTATGTGTGTATGTGTGTATGTGTGTATGTGTATGTGTGTATGTGTGTATGTGTATTGATTGACTGATTGGTTTATTTAATATAAAATGTAAAACATTATACACATATGCATAATATATAAATACAAGGTACATTTAAATATTCGGATAACACAAAAAGTGGACGCACTTATTTATTGTGCTCTTATGTGGTATGTGCGTAGTGCCGTTATGTGCGTATGTGCGTATGTGCGTATGTGCGTATGTGCGTATGTGCGTATGTGCGTATGTGCGTATGTGCGTATGTGGTATGTGCGTATGTGCGTATGTGCGTATGTGCGTATGTGCGTATTGTATGTGTATGTGGTATGGTATGTGTGTATGTGCGTATGTGTGTATGTGCGTATGTGGTATGTGTGTATGTGCGTATTGTGTATGTGGTATGGTATGTGCGTATGTGCGTATGTGGTATATGGTGTATGTGTATTGCGTATGTGCGTATGTGTCGTATGTGCGTATGGTAGTGGTATGTGCGTATGTGCGTATGTGCGTATGTGGTATGTGCTGTATGTGCGTATGTGCTATGTGCGTATGTGCGTATGTGCGTATTATGATGATTGGATATTAATGTATGTCATTGCTATTATTGTCATATTGCGTATGTGCGTATGTGCGTATGTGCGTATGTGCGTATGTGCGTATGTGCGTATGTGCGTATGTGCGTATGTGCGTATGTGCGTATGTGCGTATGTGCGTATGTGCGTATGTGCGTATGTGCGTACATACGCACGTATGGGTGTATATGCGTATGTGCATGTGCGTATGAGTGCATATGTGTGTATGCGTGTGTATGTGCGTGTATATGTGTACGTGTGTGTGTTTGTGTCTTTGTGTGTGTATATATGTGTGTGTATGTGTATAATTGTGTAAGCATGTATGTGTGTGTGTAAGCGTGTAGGTATAGGTGATTGTATGTGTGTGTCTATGTGTGTCTATGTGTGTATGTGTTTATGTGTGTATCTGTGTACGTGTTTAATATATATATATATATATATATATATATATATATATGTATATATAAATATGTATATATGTATGTATTGTAGAGCTGGATCCTCCCGGGTCTAAGGAGAGATCGATGAGTCTGTTTGACTCGGACGACACCACTTGCCTCATCCTGCAGGACACGCCAATGTACCGTTTCTCGTCCTCGATGAACCAGTGGCTGCCTCAACCACAGCACGCGTGCTGGAAGTCGGGACTTGTCATTATGCATCGTGTTCCAATCACAGTCAAAGCATCATTTAGTGTAAGAATCACCGGTCACAGCCTGCTCTGCACCAAGTCACACTTCACGGTGACCACCAGGAGCACGGAGTTGTCCGACTGCGGACGGGTGTCCGGAAGCATCTGTAGGTTGAGTGACGTCACTGAGTCGGAAGCAAGAAGTCTGCGTACCTGTGTCGCTGCGTGTCCGTACAAGGTGAACCAAACCAAATATGTTTTCATTGAAATCCCCAATATGTACAAGGACGCGAAGTTGTGTGAGATCAGCATCGAATAATGTCATTTGTCATCAATGACGACAACGGTCTGGGATATTTGTTCTCCTTCTGCATATGTCGTCAGGGTTGACGGTGATCATGAATCCGTTCGCCGATTGCGGTATATTTGCTCCTCTTTCTCGCACTATGTCCTGTATCAAACGCATCCAATTCTGAATATCAATTGGTCATTTTATATAATCCTCTTTCATCCATTCAAAATTGTTATTCAGTCCTCCCATCGCAGTGTCGGTTTTAATGACTTCATATTCACCTCCAGTTTCTACGCATCTGCCCATTTTGTCAGCACCTCACTTCACGCTCCAGGACACATCACTTTCTGCTGTTGTGCACGCTCCAGGACACATCACTTTCTGCTGTAGTGCACGCTCCAGGACACATCACTTTCTGCTGTAGTGCACGCTCCAGGACACATCACTTTCTGCTGTAGTGCACGCTCCAGGACACATCACTTTCTGCTGTAGTGCACGCTCCAGGACACATCACTTTCTGCTGTAGTACACGCTCTATGATACTTTCCTATACTATCTTACATAGCACATTACTTTATGTTGTAGTACGCATTTCATGACATAATACTTCATGTTGTAGTACACGCTTCATGACACGCTACATTATGGTGTAACACACGCTATATGACACATTACCTTATGTTGTAGTGCATGCTTCATGATACATTACTTTTCTGTGTAGTGCACACTCCATGATACCGTAGTATATGTTGAAATGTTCGTTTCATGACGCAGTACGTTATGTTGTAGTGCACGTTCCATGACACTTTACGTTATATTGTAGTGCACGCTCCATGACACATCATTTGATTTTGTAGCGCACGCTCCATGACACATAATTTGATATTGTAGTGCACGCTTCATGACGCATCATTTGATGTTGTAGTGCACGTTCCATAACACATCATTTGATGTTGTAGTGCATGTTATATGACACATCACTTGATGTTGTAGTGCATGTTATATGACACATCATTTGATGTTGTAGTGCACGCTCCATGGCACATCACTTCATGTTGTAGTGCATGTTATATGACACACCACTTCATGTTGTATTGCACGCTCCATGAAACATCACTTCATGTTGTAGTGCATGTTATATGGCACATCACTTGATGTTGTAGTGCATGTTATATGACACATCACTTCATGTTGTAGTGCATGTTATATGACACATCACTTGATGTTGTAGTGCATGTTATATGACACATCACTTGATGTTGTAGTGCATGTTATATGGCACATCACTTGATGTTGTAGTGCATGTTATATGACACATCACTTCATGTTGTATTGCACGCTCCATGAAACATCACTTGATGTTGTAGTGCATGTTATATTGCACATCACTTCATGTTGTAGTGCACGCTCCATGGCACATCACTTCATGTTGTAGTGCATGTTATATGACACATCACTTCATGTTGTAGTGCAAGTTATATGACACATCACTTCATGTTGTAGTGCATGTTATATGACACATCACTTCATGTTGTAGGGCACGCTCCACGACACATCACTTGATGTTGTAGTGCATGTTATATGACACATCACTTCATGTTGTAGTGCTCGCTCCATGGCACATCACTTCATGTTGTATTGCATGTTATATGACACATCACTTCATGTTGTAGTGCACGCTCCATGGCACATCACTTGATGTTGTAGTGCATGTTATATGACACATCACTTCATGTTGTAGTGCATGTTATATGACACATCACTTCATGTTGTAGTGCATGTTATATGACACATCACTTCATGTTGTAGTGACACATTTGTGTTATGTGGACGCGGCATAATTGCATGTCCTGCCAGGTGCCGAGGTCACGCCTCTGTTTCTACGTCGTAGAGATATACAACAGGCTTCTGACCTACCCAATATTGAGGAATGTGTTAAGACAACAATAGGGTTGAGTTGTGTAGTTGCTTACTTGAAATGGGCACTACCTTTGTAGAGGGACTGTATCCTTCGAGTTGTTGCAGATGGCACTTCTAGTAAACAAGGTCTAGAACAAGGTGTCACAGAATTGATACTTAATGTCACTGGTGCGTTGCTCTACAAACTTGAATGCACTGGATTGAACTGTATCGGAATAACTATTTGCATGTGTGTTGCATTGCGATATATGACGTGTTGCATAAATGCGCCTCTTGTATATGCTACCATAAAGGGGGTGACACAAATATACGCCATTGTTGTCACTGTATGGTGTTCGCTCGGTCCGTTTGTTTTGTGGCGTCATTGATATTCCCCGAAATTACACAGGATAAAGTATTTAATAGAGTGGAATTCGGCTTAACAACTGTATGAGGATTGTAGCATGTATTGCTGATAATTCATGTGTATCGTCCAAAGAAGAACACAGATATGTACGATACGTTATAAGAAGCACGGGATTACAATGTGTTAACTGTTAGGCTACATAGTATAATTGCAAACGATGTTTCAGTTAATATTGTGACATAAGTTTGACTCTTATATTTCACGTTGAATTAACCTGATGTACTTTCAGTTGTAACCAACTTTACATAAAAAACATTAGTAACAAATCGTTGACTACTGTAAATCAGTGTCGCGTGGTAATGATACAATATGATTATTTACGAGTTATGTGCATTATTGCAATTTATATCTGACGTGTTGAATAATTACGTCTTTAGTTACTGGCGCGATAGTATCGTCATAACTGCACTGTTTCGTTGATGTGGCGAGATGAATGTGTTTGACATAATGCACCAAGTTGCGTCGTAAATCAATACGTATAAATAGTGTAATACGTAGTTACATTGCAAAATTGCAATTGCTATTATGTAAAGTTTCACGTGGTGTTCACGATGGATACATATGATATATTACTCGATGGTGTGAAACGTTTGTGTGCATGTGTGGTTTAACGTATAATAACAATAATAATAATAATAATAATAATAATAATAATAATAATAATAATAATAATAATAATAATAATAATAATAATAATAATAATAATAGTAATAATAGTAATAGTAATAGTAATAGTAATAGTAATAGTAATAGTAATAGTAATAGTAATAGTAATAGTAATAGTAATAGTAATAGTAATAGTAATAGTAATAATAATAATAATAATAATAATAATAATAATAATAATAACAATAACAATAACAATAACAACAACAACAACAACAACAACAACAACAACAACAACAACAACAACAATAACAATAACAATAACAATAACAATAACAATAACAATAACAATAACAATAACAATAACAATAACAATAACAATAACAATAACAATAACAATAACAATAATAATAATAATGGTAAAACTGTTATAACGCCTATATCCTTAAATAGTTCAAGCTTAGAGGCTCAACAAACAAAATCATTTAGGGTAACAGTTATCATTGGAGCATGGAACCGCCGAAAGTTTATGGTGGAAAAGCAATTTCAAACAACTATATTTAATTTATTTACGACAAGTGTCTATAGTCTCAGAACATTTAATTTTAATACTGAGTTGAATACAAAGTCTTGGCGCAGCTACAGAGAAAGCATGTTTGCCAGTAATCTGCTTAGTCTTAGGAACAAAGGTTGTTTAAAATCGGATGATCTAAAGGTATTAGAGATATCAGAGAAATGTAGCAGATTAACTAAGTATGTCGGTTGTAGAGTAGCAAGAGTACAGCATATAGCAGTGGCCACCTTAAGTTTAATTCGATATATAGTGAGTTGAATATCTGAGTCTACCCATTCAGACGCGGTATAAGTTACATATGTATCTGTTGATTTAATAAATGGAATGAGATATACAGACGTATTGCTGAAAACATCGAACACGTCTCCAGTAAGTTTTTGCTTCCATATGAAAGTATATACGTTGAATTTCTAGGAACAATCGTTCTTCTCATCCAATATATTCTTTTAGATATCTGAACTAGCTAGGACTAGAAGTTAATAAAAGTAATAATGACAAGTTGATAATGACAACGATGGACTCATCGGTGCGTAGAAAAGTCATCTGGATAGTTTATAACGCCCGGAATTTTTTTAACGCTACAACGCCTACACGGACCTACCTTCTGTCGCATTGCTTACGTCACCTCGTGCAGATCGACATAACATAGTATTGACTAATTACACGACGTATCATTCGATGTTAGTATTTGCAACATAATAACAAGGCTCACGACAAACACCATTCGTACATAGTTGGTTCAGACAGACCAACTAGGTACTGTAGCCACGTATGCATGGCCATGCACACAAGACACGAAACTGAAATTATAAGTACCAGTGAACGAAATAGCTCACTATGCAAAATATAAAACCTGCTACGTAGCTCAACATGTCCAACATTTGAATACATCCCGCCCCAAAAATGCCGTATAAAGCCATCGCTAATGTGTTAAGCCTACACACGTGTGTACACTGTATGAACGATCAAACTTGAGTTGTGTATTCAAGTATTCTGAATATAGTTACATTTCATTCAGCGTGTTGTTTTCTTGCTGACGAGCGGATGGACACAAATGCTGGAGTGACCAGCTGACCTGGTAGAAAGTTAGGTTTTCATAATTTTCAAACGTCGGTATCATAAACAGGTAATAAGTATCTTCATGATGATGTAGAACAATACCGTACATTGTTCAGATGGGACTTCATGTAGAACCGTTTTAAATATGGTAACACAAGTTCAACATCCCCCGGACGAATTTATAAAACGACTAAATTGACAAATAAATCCCGCTGGACCGC
>JAODUO010001349.1:55000-102500 GCA_025642075.2 Ridgeia piscesae | reverse complement strand
TCACAATCGCCGCGCCTGTCAGTCGACATTGATGGACTGTTGCGGGGTATTTGTACGTTTCAGCTGAATAGACATGAAAGCTTTCAAACCATGTCGTTGTCATTGATACCACACCCCACGCCACGGCAGAGTCGACCGATTATGTCAACACAACCTACTTTGAGAATAAAATGAAACCGTTTCCAATATAGAGACGTATCGCCATCTTAATGCTAATGTACAAGTGTTACCTAGAACGTACCCGCAAGGTGGCGCCATTCGAATAGGTATTACCGTATTTTTGTGCATTTGTAACCCATGTTCACACATCACATGCAAATTCGTATTTGTGTAGGGTTTCAACTCTGCAAAGAGTTGAAACTTGAAACACTACACAATACTGCCTACAAGGCAATGCGGAATGTGTACATTATGCTTGTGACACGAAACACTTAAGCAGCAGCTACCTCACTTGAACTCACTCGTCCGAACACCGCTAAGGTATCCAGCCGGGGCGGTATAACATTAGTCTCAGTAGCGTTTGGCTTCAATGTGTTTCCACGCTCGTATGTTGTCCATCCAGATCTTTCTCTCCATGCCCCCCCCTCTCCGGGGTCGTGGCGTGGGCCGTGGCTGTGTCAAGGCTGTGACATAGACATAGCACAATCATGCCACCTAATAATCTTCACTATGCCGAGAGCGGCTTCTGTGGATTTGTCTGGTAGTGATCCGTCTTTGGGCAAAGTCATCAATTTGTCTTATGTTCGGTCCAACATGAACTGGTTATAAAAATATGTTTTAAAACAAATTACTAAAAGCCGTGCCAATTTCGTTGCCACGCACATGATGCACTGATAACGGCTTGGCCAAAGTGGCATTTTTGGGGCAGCACATTACGGAGACTGTATTTGTTACACAAACTTCACACATATTTATGCATTTTGGTTCACGCTAACTCTGAACACATCGCTGTTATGGATCGTCTCTACGTGTTCTTTTCAACACCACCTCACCAGTGAGATGAAATCAAGCAACACGTCGAGTGAAAGACTGTCTGAAGTACTTGTGAGTCACTATGGAGCTCGATACACGATGTCTTCGATTAGGGTTCCGCAACTGTTTTTTCAGAGAGAAAGCCACATTTTGTGCAGTAATTTAACATTTAATTATACATTTTTCAATGTCGAAGCCTAATATGTCAATTACAGCTTCGTAAACGTTGTTAGTACCATTCCAATATGCTGTCAAATGTAAACATTATGTTGAATCAGATGACTTTAACTATGTCTCCAGCTAAGCCAATACGTATCCTGTCCATGCATATCTTTATATATGAAGTAGGGGACCTATTTCAGATTAAAAAGGAATTTGCCATGCTGCATTGACCCATGATATCATTGTGTTATCATTCGTTCCCACTGAGTTCATCATGCCAGATGACGCGTTAAGGCATGGAAGGATAGTTCCGTAGTAATTAAGCACACAATCCACCCGACAGTACGAACAACTCTATCCACTCGACATTCACATGTGTGTGCCCCACTATACCCTAGATCCACATGTGTGTGCCCCACTATACCCTAGATCATATGTTTCCGACATCTGATCATGTCGGCTTTTCACTTGATGTGTGTATGTCACTGTGATGCACTTTTACGTTATTACAAATATGAAGACATATACCTGACTGAAAATGACGACGGACACGATGCCACGTTTTGTAACATCACAATTTGTGCTTAACTGGCTTGTGTTGCAAACCAACGCCATATATGGTAGTAATGTGGCTTAACCGAGACTGACTCGGTTGCGTGACTTCGCCGAAGAGAGAGTTGGACGTTTGTAATGCCAACCAGAGCTAGGTGTGCTCTAATTCCGGCGAACCCGCCAGAGGGCATCACTGTTTTTATTCCTAAGTATAATGTATAATAAAAATTAATGTTTGAATAGTATGCATGCTTTTGATAACGAAATTAAGTTACATTATATCTACACACACAATAACAAACACAAATAATATTTCCTTTTTGTATAATTGTTTTGTGAAACATGCTTCGATATTAATTCAGTTCTGAGTAGTGTCTTTAAGTACAGTATCTGGTAAACATATATATCCTTACATAGTTTGCTATGTCAAAGTCCGCCTAAGATCCAATCATTGTCTCTACTTTATTATGGGGAAAGGCCGCCATGTCACGGCGCATGAGTCTACCTGGCAATCACTTGCAGATAGTTGACGGGTGCTTTACAGCTTCGTGTCCTCATCACATGGCCAGAGGACGCGAGGCATGGAAGGTATTCCGTAGTAATTAAACATACAATCCACCCGACAGTACGAACAACTCTATCCACTCGACATTCACATGTGTGTGCCCCACCACATCCTAGATTCACATGTGTATGCCTCACCATACCCTAGATTCACATGTGTATGCCCCACCATACCCTAGATTAACATGTGTATGCCCCACCATACCCTAGATTCACATGTGTATGTTCCACCATACCCTAGAGTCACATGTGTATGCCCCCACCACACCCTAGGTTCACATGTGTATGCCCCACCATACCTTAGATTCACACGTGTATGCCCCACCAAACCCTACATTATCACATGTATGCCCCACCACGCCCTAGATTCACACGTGTATACCCCACCGCACCCTAGATTCACATGTGTATGCCCCACCATACACTAGATTCACATGTGTATGCTCCAACATACCCTAGAGTCACATGTGTATGCCCCACCACGCCCTAGATTCACACGTGTATGCCCCACCGCACCCTATATTCACACGGGTATGTCCCACCATACCCTAGATTCACACGGGTATGCCCCACCGCACCCTAGATTCACACGTGTATGCCCCACCATACCCTTGAGTCACATGTGCATGCCCCACCATACCCTAGATTAACATGTGATGCCCCACCATATCCCTAGATTCACATGTGTATGCCCCACCATACCCTAGATTCACATGTGTATGCCCCACCATACCCTAGATTCACATGTGTATGCCCCACCATACCCTAGAGTCACATGTGTATGCCCCACCATACCCTAGATTCACATGTATATGCCCCACCATACCCTAGATTCACATGTGTATGCCCCACCATACCCTAGATTCACATGTGTATGCCCCACCATACCCTAGATTCACATGTGTATGCCCCACCATACCCTAGATTCACATGTGTATGCCCCACCATACACTAGATTCACATGTGTGTGCCCCACTATACCCTAGATTCACATGGTAATGCCCCACCATACCCTAGATTAACATGTGTATGCCCCACCATAACTAGATTCACATGTGTATGCCCCACCATACCCTAGATGTCACATGGTAATCCCCACCTGCACATAGATTCACAGTGTGTGCCTCACCATACCACTGAGATTCACATGTGTATGCCCCACCATACACCTAGATTCACATGTGTGTGCCCCACCATATCCTAGATTCACATGTGTATGCCCCACCATACCCTAGATTCACATGTGTATGCCCCACCATACCCTAGATTAACATGTGTATGCCCCACCATACCCTAGATTCACATGTGTATGCCCCACCATACCCTAGAGTCACATGTTATGCCCCCACCAACCCTAGGATTCACATGTGTATGCCCCACCATACCTTAGATTCACACGTGTATGCCCCACCAAACCCTACATTACACATGTGTATGCCCCACCACCCTAGATTCACAGTGTATGCCCCACCATACCCTAGATTCACATGTGTATGCCCCACCATACACTAGATTCACATGTGTATGCTCCAACATACCCTAGAGTCACATGTGTATGCCCCACCACGCCCTAGATTCACACGTGTATGCCCCACCGCACCCTATATTCACACGGGTATGCCCCACCATACCCTAGATTCACACGGGTATGCCCCACCGCACCCTAGATTCACACGTGTATGCCCCACCATACCCTTGAGTCACATGTGCATGCCCCACCATACCCTAGATTAACTCGTGAATGCCCCTCCATATCCCTAGATTCACATGTGTATGCCCCACCATACCCTAGATTCACATGTGTATGCCCCACCATACCGTAGATTCACATGTGTATGCCCCACCATACACTAGAGTCACATGTGTATGCCCCACTATACCCTAGATTCACATGTATATGCCCCACCTTACCCTAGATTCACATGTATATGCCCCACCATACACTAGATTCACATGTGTATGCCCCACCATACCCTAGATTCACATGTGTATGCCCCACCATACCCTAGATTCACATGTGTATGCCCCACCATACACTAGATTCACATGTGTGTGCCCCACTATACCCTAGACTCACATGGTAATGCCCCACCACACACTAGAGTAACATGTGTATGCCACACCATATACTAGAGTCACATGTGTATGCCCCACCATACCTAGATTCACATGGGTATGCCCCACCATACACTAGATTCACATGTGTATGCCCCACCATACCCTAGATACACATGTGTATGCCCCACCATACACTAGAGTCACATGTGTATGCCCCACCATACACTAGAGTCACATGTGTATGCCCCACCATACACTAGAGTCACATGTGTATGCCCCACCATACACTAGAGTCACATGTGTATGCCCCACCATACACTAGAGTCACATGTGTATGCCCCACCATACACTAGATCACATGTGTATGCCCCACCATACACTAGATGCACATGTGTATGCCCCACCATACACTAGATGCACATGTGTATGCCCCACCATACACTAGATGCACATGTGTATGCCCCACCATACACTAGATGCACATGTGTATGCCCCACCATACACTAGATGCACATGTGTATGCCCCACCATACACTAGATGCACATGTGCATGCCCCACCATACACTAGATGCACATGTGCATGCCCCACCATACACTAGATGCACATGTGTATGCCCCACCATACACTAGATCACATGTGTATGCCCCACCATACACTAGATGTCACATGTGTATGCCCCACCATACACTAGATGCACATGTGTATGCCCCACCATACACTAGATGCACATGTGTATGCCCCACCATACACTAGATGCACATGTGCATGCCCCACCATACCCTTGATTGAAATGTGTATCCCCACCATACCCTTGATTCAAATGTGTATACCCCACCATATCCTACACTCCTAATTATATGTCACATCAGGCACCAGATTCACGAGTGTCTAAATTCTGGATGAACTGTCGCATCGTATACACTTGGAGTCTAGGAGACAAATGTCTAATCAAGAAGTGCTCAACATATTTGGTAATGTGTTTAATCGTGATGGTAATAATGCCAGCAATCTTACCAATAGATTAACAATCATGTTATGGGTTTGGTAATGCCGGTATGTTATGCCCAGGAGCTACTCCTGATGTTCCCGCGTATCTTTATAAATGCACATGTCATTAAGAGGGTTTCTAATTCTTACTTATCCAAAACTAGTATGCCAAATAACGATGGTCATGTTGACTCAATTAGAAACATTTTATTTACAAGAACATATTCACTTAACCACTGCACTGTAAGATATTACGAGTCTTTTTTTACTGATACACTAAATATACACTGAGTTTTACTTATTATATCATGCCACTATTCTCAGATGTGCATGTCCCAAATTGCCATTGACTGACTCAGGTGTGCGTTTCCCATATTCTCTAAATTCATGTGTGTATATCCCATCACACCGTAGATTAAAATGTGTATGCCCCGTCATACATATTTTACGTGAGCATTGTAATATAACATACTCGGCTATAGTCCGACACATTTCTCAAACATCGGTGGTCAACCTCTTTCATGTAAACAATATTGGCGTTACGTATAGTTTATTGGGAGTTCCTGTTAGCTCCAAATAAACCTGTATATACCTATGATTCATATTCGTCAACTTGTCCCAGTTACTGGTCTACACAAAAATTATTGCTGCAATCTGGTATCATTCATGATCTGTGTTAATTGTATGCTACGGAGTAAGTTAGCGCAGTGCACTGGTTCGTTGTGCATTAGTGCATGAAACTACTAACCTGACTTGAAGGGTCATTCTGATTAAACGCCCATGTAGCGCAAAGGTCAATCGTTTTTGGCGTTGGTTGGGCGTGATCGCTCTGTGTAAAACAGCCAACAATTTGTTAGCGTTTGAATCGTCATGCATACAAAACATGGACAAATAGAGCCATTTGTCTGCACAACGTAACTCCGTGGCGGCAATACAAATCGTCTGCCCAGCCGTAAATGCAAATGTATGCAATATATAAAACAAAATGTGTTACGAAGTATATAATATAAGCATATTGGTATTAATATTTAATACGATGACAACAAATGGGAGCTAGCTGGTAGGTACTTGTTCTGATGACGAAGTATAACGAGTACGTGTCTGCAACAATCCAAAGTAAATTATCTGGATAGTAGTCAACGTAAATAGTATTGTAATCAATGCGTTCAGCGACTGCGCGTTTGCGCGTTTGCGCGTTTGCGCGTTTGCGCGTTTGCGCGTTTGCGCGTTTGCGCGTTTGCGCGTTAGCGCGTTTGCGCGTTTGCGCGTTTGCGCGTTTGCGCGTTTGCAGTAGATAATCTTTAGGAATGTTCAGAGCGTTTTCCCTGTCGCCACCGGCAAAGTTGTATAACGGCACACAATCTAAACGTCTTTGGAGAACGTTCAGCCACGCTGCAATTCAAGCTCGAATGTTATTCGTAGACAAGTGATTATATGTCTAGAGGCATTTGTTCATTCGTATGACAGGTCGAACTGGAGTGACATAAAATGAAGGTGTAGAATGAATGAAGAATGAATGTAGTGACTGCACAGTATCAGAACCTATGATCTCTCTGTTGAGCGTCGACGTGCGAGACCCTGCGATATTGCGCTCCAATTTGATTTTGTGCTCCTTTCGTTTCACATTATCATCGAAACATGCTACACTATGAAACGCCGTCTCATGTGTGCAACAACCGAATGTAGGTTGAGAAAAATAATAAAATAAAATATTATAGTATTACATATACACCCAGTGGTTGTAACAAGTACATTTCAAACTTGGAACTGTTATCACCATTTGTGGTATATGCTCAGCAGGTTTTCTGCATTGTCATCGTTATTCATTGGTTTTTCCAAACACCAAACGTCAACGATTAAAAGTGGGCTTTGTTTGACAACTGGCTTTTGTAAATCACCGGTCGATACATCAGTCGCCAGGTGTCACTGCAGATATACACTGAATCTAGTTTAGCACCTGTCATTAGCGGGTCACGCACCGAAAGAGTTGCTTCGCTAGTAACGAGGAGTAGCGTACACTGAAACGGTAATTCAGGTAACTTCCTTCACTGTGACTGATCCCATTGCAGTTATCGGCCGACAGGAATACTGCAAAGATAGTTCGACATCAACACGGACAACTTGAATTTCGTGCAAATTGTACTTGCTTTTAACACACAGGCATTGCACGCGCAAGCAGACATGACCAAACAAAACACAAGCAAACACACGGCCATACAACTCACACACATATGTACACACTTGGAACTCATTATCTGTCCGTTTAGCAAAACTGTCGAATATCCGTTAATTTGTTAATCAGTTAAATTCAATATGATTAGCAAAAACGAGATTGTTGCATGATACATTCTTACAGTTGACTACACACACACACACACACACACACACACACACACACACACACACACACACACACACACACACACACACACACACACACACACACACACACACACACACACACACACACACACACACACACACACACACACACACACACACACACACACACACACACACACACACACACACACACACACACACACACACACACACACACACACACACACACACACACACACACACACACACACACACACACACACACACACACACACACACACACACACACACACACACACAAACACACACACACACACACACACACACACACACACACACACACACACACACACACACTGCGCTCTAGTCTTCTCTACAATATTCTTTGATTTCAACAATGTTCATGTACATTCTAGACCTTGACCCAGTAAATGGCCTATGCGAAAATCATTGCTAGTACCATTCCGGGTCTGTGATAATTGTATGCCATTACGTACTGTAGTCAGTGCAATGTACTGACTCCTTGTGCATTGAAACATTACTCAAAGGGTCATGCTGACCCAAAATTTATATAGCAATACAAAATTAATCATCACGACATTGGGCGTGGTACAAAACCGCCAACTATCTGGCATAGTTTGAAATCATGCATGCACGAAAGCATGGAAAAATTAGATCCAGTTGCATGAAAGATATTACTCTGTGCCAATAATACAAACCGTCTTTCCAGCAAAAATTGAGATAGCTGATATCACTATCTAACCAACCAAAATATACGGGCGGTTGTATGTTGAGCGCTGCTAAACATTTGTTCTGATAACGAAGCATGACAATTCTTTATCAATATTCATCTAAATTAAATTATCTGGATGGTAGTCAATTGAAATGTTGTTATGACCAATACGTTCAGCGACTGCACAATATATAATATTGTATATATATATATATATATATATATATATATATATATATATATATATATATATATATATATATATATATATATTATAATATATATATATAAATAGTTGTGTATTAGTGTAGTTACCATAGTTAAATCGTTGCTATCAGTAAATATGTGAAGTTATTACATGAACTGCGTATTATAGGAGAATGTCGACCTGTACATACGTCTATTGAGGTTATTCGGGTGTAGCCAAGTTGCTCGGCGTGATTGTTTCGCCACGCGACAAGGGGCCAGGAGAAACCTGACGACGCCTTGTTCGCTGCTACACGAGGAACACAAAGGAAACAACTAATGGGGTATTTTTGTAAGGTAGGTAGATAAGTACATGTGTCACACACGCGTGATGCGATACAATGCAAGGAAATTGCCATGGATTGAGGGCAACTTATGTGCAAGCGGGCGCGGTGTGACGGGAAATGAGATAATCGTAAATATGCCGTAGTCATGCAATGAGGATTTGGGGCTGCTAAGCAAAGCCGTTCAGTGCATTTCTACATAGCCTATTTTCTCTCCACTAGACTTTCGTGATGTCGTAGGTTAGCAATATTTACCGGATTTCTCGAATTAAAACATCCTATGTTGGTGGCATGTATTCAACGCTACTTTATTCTAAAGTAGTTTGGACATAACGATTCTTCACATTTGTATAAATGAGTTTTAGGTTGTTGACAATGATGACTATTTGTGTAGGAACAGTGTCCGTGCAGTGAATGCCGTTTGGTGGCTTACTGCTTTCCATAGAAGTAGAATATATGCACGATAAAACTGCCAAGGAGAACTGTGTGGCGAGCAATGAAAATTCTTAATCTTTCTACAGGAAGTGGTTATATTTAACGCATCATCTCCACGTTTGCACATATGCTCTGCTATAATACTGTCAAGAGGAACACAGTTTAAACAAACGGAAAAGAACATGTAATGTTCGTGTGTATGTGATTGAGTGTGCCTGTATCTCTCTATTTCTCCATTTTTGCTTTTTAAGTTATCACGTATGTGTTGGCGGATGTGTGTATGTGTGTGTGTGTGTGTGTGTGTGTGTGTGTGTGTGTGTGTGTGTGTGTGTGTGTGTGTGTGTGTGTGTGTGTGTGTGTGTGTGTGTGTGTGTGTGTGTGTGTGTGTTGTGTGTGTGTGTGTGTGTTGTTAGTTAGTTTGATATATATGATATATATATAATGTTATGAGTTATATATGTATATATATATATTATATATATATATATATATATATATGATATATATATATATATATATAGTATATATAGTATAGATTATGTAAAATATATAATATTATATATATACATATAAATATATATATATATATATATATATATATATAATTATATATATAATATTTTAATATATATATATATATAATATATATATATATATAATATATATATATATATATATATATATATATATATATATATATATATTTTATATTATAATTAATGTATCACATTGTCTTAATTGGATTTGGGTTTCGAATGTTTCTAAACTGCACTCTATTTGACTACTGCATCTCTGGGACAGAGCAACAAAACCACCAGTCGTTGCCTAGGGGATAAACGGCATGACTTATAAATGGCGGCAGCGGTGTGAGACAGCTGTGTGTTCTGTGGAGTGTGACCCATAAGTTGAATATGTAGAGCTCCAAATATGAAAAACAATAATGATATCATTCGAACTGATGATGTTATCAGTACAACCGCTGTGATTATTAATCAATTTTCGCATTACGCCTAAGGGGTTTACGTACGCAGGCATTTTTCAATGCAACGTTATGCATCGGTAGGCACCTACTCGATTATATAAGCGTATCGTTGTGTGGCTATTACAGTCAGTAGGACGACAGACTTTGTGAGGAGACGGCCTGGGCTCTTTCTCTCCCAGGAGCAAAGGTATTCATTATCCCAACATGACGGTGAAGAATAGCCGATGAGGTGTTCTTCTGACACAGAGTGTTAATGCTTCAAAAGTGTATCGTCAGTTTAAAGGTAGGTTCATATCTACTGCCTTGGCCAATCCTTAGGAAAGTTCAGAGCATTTGACATGTTGCGTCCTGGCACATTGGTCCAACTGTAGACAGATGTATTTCGGATTCGTTCAGCCACGCTGCAATTCAAGCTCGAATACTCATATCATCTTGGTCGTCTTTCAGGACGTCTCGCTCATATATATGTAGAGGCATGTGCTCATTCAAACACATGAGGTAACTGGTGTGACAAAGAATGAAGAATGGTCAACTTTGAAGTGATTGGACAGTATCAGAACCCTCGATCTCTCGATTGAAACCCGACGCGCTAGGCGCTGCGATTTAGTGTTTATGCTAATTTCTTGTCTTAGTTATTATCGATACGTATTCTAGTATGACACCCGATGTCATTTGTGCAACAAAACAATGTTAACATAATTAATACACACTCAGTGATTGTAACGAATAATGTTCAAACTTGGAATTGTTTTCCCCATTTATAAAGTAATGTTTCTGTGTTGTCATCGTCATTCAACGACTCGACGTGAACTTTGTCTGACGACTGGCTTTCGTAAGTTATCGATCGATACACCAGTCGCCAGGCGTGGCTGACAATGGATCTATTTTAATACCTGTCGTTAGCAGGTCACGCACCAAAAGAGTTGCCTCACTAGCAATCAGGAGTCTGATGCACTGCTGCGGTAATTCAGGTAATTTCCTTGAACTGCTATAACTATGACTGATTCCATTCCAGTAGTCGGTCGACAGGAGGATAGCAAAGATATTTGTGTATATCATCTTGTGAATCTGCGCAATTTCGTACACATTTCACATTATATTTAAACATACATGCATTGTTTGTGTCATGTGTACCATTCCACCATTGCAATATATGCATACAGATACGCACACCCACATTGTTACGCAAATACGCCAGCAAACGCAAAACACATATATTAAAAACCTTATCCATACCCAAACATGCACGCACTCATGCCCACATTAACACACTCACTCATTCACTCACTCATTCGCTCAGTTACTCTCACACAAATATACGTATATACTCGCTCGAGCATAACACATTCACGCACGAACGCCTACACACATGAAAAGTAGTCGAAAACCAGTGAAACGGAAGTAATGATTTGAAATAAACGAAATAACCAACTCGGTAAACTAATGGCTAAATCATGTCCAAAATGACACGACTAAACGTCACAGCAGGGATTGAATCATTGGCGTTCACGGCATGGTCACGGGCGTCTCATTTGTGAAACTGGAGCATTGTGAAATATAGCGGGGAAAAATGTCAAAAATCCGTTCCAAACATATTCAAACTGTTACAATATAGACATCTACACTGACGGTGAACCCCAAACTGCTGACTACCGACTGCTTTTGAGCCAGCCACTGAAACTGAAACTGGAGTAGTTTTGAAGTCATCGCCGGTAAAATCTTGCGAGCTTGACAACATACGGTCATGGCTGCTTAGAGGCTGTGCGCATGACATTATACCTGTTCTCACGACCATTGTTAAGATGTCGTTAAGAATAGGCATAATGCCTTCTCACCTGAATGGAGCACATGTAAGGCCAGTAATCAAGCCACGTGTATATAACGATATCTTGAACAATCTGCCATATTTGTATAATAAACTAAACGTGTTGTTGCTGCGAGACTATCGGCTCACATGTCTGAGTATAATCTCTGCGAGCCCAACCATTCCACGTACAAGCCAAATCTCAGTGTCGAGACGGCCCTTGTCTGTTTACATAATGACACCCTGCGTGCAATACCAATGGACAATCCGAACATTGTCATTATGTTGCTTCTGGACTTGTCGGCTGCATTTGATACTGTTGATCACAACGTGATGTTACATAGACTGTCACACGATGTTGGAGAGGTCCAAACTGCAGTAGTGGTTTAAGTCGTATTTGAGTGACATACTTCAATATGTCCACATTAATGGTTGTACGTCACCTGCTTGACCTCTTACGTGTGGGGTCCCTCAACGTTCTGTACTCGACCCGCAGTTGTTATCTATTTATGCAGCACCATTATCGAAAATCATTTGGAACAACAATTTGATGTTGCATATTTATGCTGACGACACGCAAATTTACATAACAGTGAAACTCCGTCAGGAGGACATAGACGCGGTTGTTGAGTGCTTTGAACAGTGTATAACAGAAATAAGTATATGGATAAAAACAAACTTCTTGAAGTTGAATTACTCAAAAATAGAAATAATAGTATTCGGTTCAGCTCAACGGCTGAAGAAAGTCAAGCTGCAAGCGTTGCGTGTTGGTGACTGTTTGGTCAGGGTGACTCACTGTATATATATAATATTGGTGTTCAATGTGATGACGATATGACGATTGAGTCGCATATGACTGCTGCATGCAAGTCAGCAATACTCCGCAGAAACTCGAGGAGCAGCGACAGAGCAAGTCATACACGCATTTGTTACAAGCAGACTCGATGTTGGCAATGCACTGTTATATCGACTCCCTCTTAAGCAATTACAACGGCTTCAGAAAGTACCGAATTGGGCAGTCCTTTTGATCGACGGTGCCATGAAATATAGCCATGCTACACTGCGCGGATGAAGTTGCACTGGCTGCCGATACCAGTGAGAGTGGAATTCAAGATCCTGCTACTCACTCATCGCGCAGTGACTGGCCATGCACCTGGATACATTGAACAATGTGTAAGCCGACGCCAGCCGGTTAGGTCGCTGCGCTCCAGCGAACACAATTTATTGTGTGTGCCACGCACAAGGCGTCACTGTGGTTACACACCTTTCAGCGTGGCAGCCCCAAGTATGTTAACTGCAATGACCACTGCTGCATTTAAAGTAAAACTAAAGACATGTATATATATATATATATATATATATATATATATATATATATATATATATATATATATATATATATATATATAACTTTTTGTAAAGCGCTATAGTTATAAATGTCATGATTATGATTATTAAGTATATAATATTGGTTACCGGGCAAGTAGACTAGCGCAACCCTAATTGCCTTTAGGACTTAGACACCTATACTTCGTTTCCAGTGCATTAGAAACATAGCTCGAGTTCCAAAAATCCTAAAGAGATGAGAGGTGACACCTATGCCCCAGAATTACTTTCTTTCTTGTTTACTTACTTACACCCCCTCTCCCTGGGCTCAATCGAGGCCTTCCAATTTTCTGTCATTATATGTCCAAGTGTGTTCTCTTGCTTTCCTCTTTTTTCTCTGTTGTGGTATTTACATAACCTACGAAGCTTGTTCAGATAGTATTGTTGTTGTCCTTCTAAGGAACTAGCACAATATCTCCGTCTTGTATTCAACGCTCTTGTCTCAAAGTGTCTATGTGCATTGATCAGTTCGTGCATAATTGTGACGGTAAGGCGGCAATGTTCGGGTAATTAATAATTTTGTAAACTATGTTTGTTAGTGATACTGGTGTTCTTTGTTGCAGCACATGTATCAAATGGCCATATCGCCATGTCGTTAACTCAAGGGGCGACTGACTCGACAGACCAGGCCCAGTCAACTGAAAATTGCCAATCAAACGAAGATCTGCCAACAGTTGAGATTCAGGAAACTGAAATTCGGTCAACAAACGAGATCCAATCAACCGAAGATCGGCTGACAGATGATGTCCAGCCACATGATGGCCGGCCGACAAACGAGAACCAATCGAATGAAAGCTCGCCGACTGAAGAGGTCCAGTCCGTTGAATGTCGGCAGACAGACAAAACACAGCGAACCGAACGCTCGCCGACAGACGAGAACCAGTCAACTGAAAGCTTGTCGACATGCGAGACTAAACCAACTGAAAGCCCGCCGACAACGAAGGTCCGATTTACCGAAAGCCCGCCGACAGACAACAACGAACCTACCGAAGGCTTGTCGACAAATGAGACCCAACCGACTGAACATCTGTCGACAGAGGACCAATCTACTGATGGCTTGTTGACATATGATATCCATTCGCCTGAAGATTCGACGTTTGTGGTGTTTTACTCCAGAACAACTTTGCCGGAACATCAGCTACACACGACTGCACATAGACAGGGCCAATTGGTTTCGACTCAATCGGAGACACCCATGGCTACAACTCCACCCGTTGCTCAAACGACTACAACGCCAGGTATACCCCAACCAACTACAGTCCGGCGTACAAATGCAGCTCATTCCCCCGCCACTGCGTCGACAAGTGGAGGACCTGTTGGTGAACTAAACGACCAGGGGTACATCAAATGGCTGAAAGGAACCCGGATGCTGCAGCTGACAACGAAAGTCCTGCGCAAAGTCTGTCTCGTTGAAGTCACGAAAGTTCACGCGGAGCTTCAGAAAAGATGCGGCGAAACATGTTCTGTACGGTGTTCAAGAAAGAACATCTCTTACAACAAATCCAACAAAAACTGGTCAATCGTTTGTCCCGACAATGTGTGCTCTAAATGGTTCGCCGCTGTCGTTGCCATGCGTACGAAGCCTTCGACTAAGTTAGCAATGCATAATGCGGACATCTGGCGGTGGATGGAGGAGCCATGGCAGCTTGCGAACGTCTTCATGGAGAACCCGCAGCCACAGAGCGTGGACCCGTCCGAAACTGATGTCTCTGGCATCCTGCAGTTGATGATGAATTGCAGCCACTTTCGTAAGGTCGTGGACACAACAAAGGTTCAGGGTGTACGTATACTAATGTCTTCTTCATTTAGTACGATACCTGTATATGGTCAATACATGTGTATATGAGGAGATCGTGCATATGTATGTGTGTGCAAGCATGGAAGCTGGTGTGTGTGTCTGTGCATTTGTTTATATGAGTGCATGTGCGTGCGTATGCATATTGGTGGTGCATGCGTGTATTGTGTTTGTTTGTCAACATTTGGCAGGAAGCATTACATTTTTGACATAAGATCAACGCTGTTATTATTGCGAGGTTTCACATCAAAATATTGTAGGCATTCCTAAAGATTCACCATTAATAACCTAATTAAACAACTTTCGCATATGCCATGTCGTGGATATCATTATGGTGTGTGACACAACCAAATGTCCATAATATGGTCTACAAATGGAAGCACGAACTTTAAGAAGCATCGCAGAGCATTTAAATGATGCATGTTTGCGTTATCATGTAACCATAACATCGCGGTGCGTTGCGAATACTAATTATATGGTATCATGCCATGTAATTACGGACCGCTTTATCGCACGATTGCCTTGTGGCCTTTGTTGTTTGGACGCTAACATGAACTCGGAATATTATGCAAGTCGTTGTGTACATACAGAACTGTGGTCACGTTTTTCTCTCCAACGGTTCTTACGTATTGCAGAAGCCTACAATCTTAATATGTCAACTGTTCTCCAGGAGTGATGCTCACTATCATGTTCTCTACAGCGGGGCTCCTAGCATATGTCGGTCAACAATCCAGTTCCTAACCTCTCCAGGTGCAAATTTAAAAGTGGGTTTTTGTCCTAGCCATGTTTAACAGCTATAAATGTGTATGTTCTCTCTTCTGGCAGGTTTGCTGTGCTCATGATGCATGTTATTATGTTATGTTCTTGCCCATTGTTCAATAAATACGTTCCATTTTATATATTCATTATAGGTTCGAGACAAAAGAAACAGTTTGATGCACACGAGCGAAATGACGTTGACCGAGAAAGACCTCCAGGGCGTTGTCCAAACTCTTGTAAAGTTGCTCCAAGATATGCATGGTGATGCAACCGCCCAACAAGCTATTCTAGACATACAGGAGGTAGGCCACTATGTTAGCTCTCCTAGGTTGTCTTTACTTTAGACAGAGTGATGTAAATTAAAAAAACTCTAATTGGTGGTTTAGGGCATGGTCCAAAGATGCACTTGTGCAGCCAATGATTATTGTAACAAAATGTACATCTACACTGTTTTGAGTTGCAGATTGAGCGGACAACTCTCGATGTCAGCGATGCTACTCTCCTAGACAACGAACGCAATGTCTGGCAACAACTGATGGAAGATAAAGAGGAGGTAACTAATGTGTACCCTTTAGTTTATATTATGTATGTATGTATATGTATATATATATATATATACGTATATATATATATATAATGTTAATTATATATGTTGTATGTTTTAAATACTATGTGTTTGAAGGAATATATATATATATATATATATATATATATATATATATATATATATATATATATATATATATATATATATATATATATATAGTGGTGAATGAGTGAATGAGTGATTGACAGAATGGGTGAGTGAGTGAATATATACCAGACATAATGAACACCAAATTAGTGAGTGAGTGATTATGTGCACTGATGTACCTACGTGTTAGAATGAAAGAGTGCATAAGCATCCTAATAATAGTATACTCATTCAGTCACTCACTCACCCAGTCACTCAGCCAGTCACTCACAATCTCCGTCAGCCTCGCACTCACTCATTCATTCACTCAGTATGTCATTCACTCATCCACTCACTCACTCACTCATACAAACATATATCTCATTCATATACTTACTTGTTTAAGAAAGTTCTCGAGCTTGCAAACTCCAACGCAAATCTGAAAGCTCGGATTCGTGATCTGCAGGGTGAGTTTGCCATGATACGAAAGACTACAGATTATGTTCACCTTATTAAAGAAATGTTGCATATTCCGGTACCCTGAGTTAGACACGGCAGTAATTATCAACTAGTAGTTAGCGTACTTTCGTGTCAGCTATTTTCAGCTGAGAACATTTATTCAGTGCAATAAACAACACTATGGTTGCCGAATCAGCGACTAGCTAATTGGAAGTAGTAGATACTAATTACGTCAGCTTTCTGCAATAATAGCGTTGTTTTTTCTAATTAGTGTGTGTCTCCAGACGGTTTTTATGAAAATACTGGCATAGTATTCTAAAATATACTTCCAAATGGATAGTTTGTTTTATTAACATGTTTGCATGCATATATCAAAACAGTTGCTTTTAGACTTCTTCTAATGCTACACACAATCATTTTACTCTTCTAACATGTTCTATGTAGCCGACCGTTCTTTCCAATAATATGAAACATTTTCATTAGGAAAGAGAAATGACATACATGTATGTGTTTATTATATTGTGTTTGTAACTTTCGTTATTTTATTCCGTGATACAAACGATATAATAATGCCCGCTGGTTAATTATTAGAAAAGCGTCTTTGTAAAGGTAGCGAACTGTGTTGTGTGGAGTCGTCTTTACTACAGAACAAGTACATCGGTTTGTAGGACAAAAGACGCCAGACCCGGATATCCTTGAGAGTAAGGATATGTTCTTTATTTCTCGCTTCCGGAATTAAAACAATGAAATACTCTAAGTTGATCAGTCTTTATATTTTTATATGCGATGGCACTGTTATATGTGACACTCTGTCATTAATAATATACTACGTTCACAGGTCCAGTTATGCATAACGTGGTCTACACCACCATAAAGTATAATAATACATCGTAATGCATGTTGAAAAAATAAACATTATCTTTAATGTAATTCTCATTCCGTGTTAATTCCTTAAGCTATTCAAAAACGGTAGTAAATAATGTTCAAAGTTATTATGATCGCGATCGTGACGTTACTTTGTAAACAAATATGACAACGGGGAAATGTTACTCTTCTGTGATATCATCATCATCATCATCATCATCATCATCATCATCATCATCATCATCATCATCATCATCATCATCATCATCATCATCATCATCATCATCATCATCATCATCATCATCATCATCACCACCATCACCATCACCATCACCATCACCATCACCATCACCATCACCATCACCATCACCATCACCATCACCATCACCATCACCATCACCATCACCATCACCATCATCACCATCACCATCACCATCATCATCATCATCATCATCATCATCATCATCATCATCATCATCATCATCATCATCATCATCATCATCATCATCATCATCATCATCATCATCATCATCATCATCATCATCATCATCATCATCACCATCTCCATCATCATCATCATCATCATCCTGTTACCGTATTCGACCATCTCCTGGTTGGTCGAATACATTATGTTCCTAGATCTGCCTCTACTGCGCTACCCTCTGCCATACGGCATCCTACCTGTACCCAGTAAACTTGGCCGACCTTCGTCTAGATCGTTTGTGGTGGAGATATGCGAAGTCCATTGGTTATCTTGTATTCTACTAATTTGCTCTTTGCTCTTTGTTCTATCACGTCGATGGCATGTTTCTGTTATCTTACTTAAACGTGTTTTTACCGATAGGTGATGTTTAACTTTCTTCTTTGTTTGTGCGGCTGCTCGCTTGGTTTTAATCTGGTTGGTCAGTGTCCATGTCTATGCACCGGGTGTCATAGCTGAAAGAAAGAGTGAATTGCAGACTTGTCTCTTCAAGCATGCTCCACAGTTACCCTTGGAAATGTCGCTGTGGTTGCTGATTGTTGTTGGCCAGCAATGATTCATCATTGAACATCACTGCTTTGTTTGTGTCTGTACTGCTGTGTCGCTTTCCTATGTAGACATAGTTTTCAACGTTTTCTATCTACGAGGTGTTGCAATACATATGCGTCTCATTCTGTGCATCAGAAGTAAACTTAGTTTACCTAAATTGTACGTCGCCACTTGTTTCATGACACAACGTTGTTTCTTCTCCAGAGAGTGTCCTGGAAAGTCTACGAAAGAAGTACAGAAATATCACAATCCCGGATCAGCGATCCATCGACGAGTGTGCTACGCTTTTCAGCATTGACGAGGCTTACATCGAACTACGGATTCAGAAGTTCGGAAAGGTGCTTCTCCCAGAAACACTAACCTATCATGACGTGGAGGAAATGCGGGATCAAATGCAGTCCAGTGATCCAATCACAGTCGGTGAACTGTACAAGGTTTTGTCCAGTAGAGCAGTTCCTCGCAATGTTCTAATTAGGGGCAAACCTGGCGTGGGAAAATCAACCCTAGCGAAGCACATTGCAAATCAATGGGCTGAAGAACAACTGTGGAAAGACTTTGTCAACTTCCTCTTCCTCGTCACAATGCGGGATTTGTCACATGACAAGAAATTCAACCTTTGGGATTTTTTGCTTGAAGGCTTGCCGATGTCCGTCGAAGAACAACAAGTGGTCATGCATCAAATTCGAAAAAAGTCGGACACAGTAATGATAATCCTGGAAGGTATTGACGAACTGACAGGATATCATTATGATGGTCACGTCAACCGTGACTGCTGCGAGAAGATGTCCTTGAACTTGGTGATAACAAGTATCCTAAGCGACGCGATGCTACCTGGTGCTAAGGTACTTGTCACAACGCGGCCATATGAGGAACTCCCGCGTGGAGTGTTTGACAGAGAGGTCGAACTGTACGGGTTTACTGAAGACAGCATCAAGGATTACGTTCGCAAGTTCAGCGCCAGTGACCGTGACCTGGCACAGTTCATTTTGGAGTACCTTGACCAAAATGTCAATATGATGACATTTTGTTATGTCCCTGTCCAGTGCAGTTTCGTCTGCAGGTGGCTGAAGGACATACATTCCCGCAATCAAAGCACGCAAGAACCAGCGGTGAACACGATGACACAGTTGTATATCTACGCAATGACAGAGCTCCTCCGGAAACTCTTCCTGAAAAGCACGGTGACACATATGGATCGGGCGCAGATCCTGCATGAATCGAATGATCTGCTAACAAAATACATCGAGTTGGCGAAGCGATGCACAATCACACCTCGCCTGCGTATCGTGTTCTTCGAAGACGACCTCAGCGATTTCAGCGACAAAGAAAGGAACTGCGGGTTCCTCACTGAATCCTTGGCGACTGATCAGATCACGCGGTACGGCAGAAGGAGATGCTGGTCGTTCACACATCTAACGATTCAAGAGTTCATGGCAGCTATAGGGATGCTGCGAGGTCCGAGGGAAGATATTCAGAAGCTGATCGACGACAAGCGTTATGTCTGGCAGCACGAAGTCTTGCTCACGTTCATGGCGGGGTTGCTAGGCGATCCAATGAACGCTGAATTCATGCGAAGGCCAGGGGTCGACACTGCCCTAGATTGCAGAACGTACATCGAGAAGCTGACGACGAAGACCGATGCGCTGAAACTGGTCACACTCGTGTACGAGTCCCAGCTACCGAGCCTTGTCGACATCGTGCCTACGACTATCCGTTCGGCTAAAGTCTGGTCGACAGAGATGATGTCCCTTTCGTGGGTGTTGAAGCAGCCGGCTTGTCGCATCACCTGCCTCAGGTCAGTCACGCCCAGTGGGTGAAGCCATCATCCTCTAAGTCCTAGTCAAAATAGTGCACGGGTTTTGAGGTTAGCCTTTTCCATATATGTTGAAAAAGAAATCCGTTACACATATTTATTTTTATTAAATGTATTCTAAGTCAAGCATATTTGTGCCATTTAAAACACATACTCGTTAAAAGGTCACACATGGGCCAGACGTTCAACACGACACGCAATGGAAGGTCCGAATGCGCTATTTTTGCTACCATCCTTTGGTAAACATTAGGCCAGTGATGACTAGATTAGTTTGTCTACGATCCTTCGGACAAATGCAGTGTATGACGATAATATTACAGATTTTCATATTCATAGACTGGACATGGAATACATTAAGAACAATACATGTTCTTGCGATGTATCATCACCGCTATGTTGTTGAATATATATAATTATTTCGTGCTCATATCTACGTCTACCTGTTAACATCTCACTATGCCAATGATATGCAGATTGTGATATGTTTTCTTCCAGTTTGCACGACTTGGACATCCGTCAATTGCGGCAGCTGTGTGACGGCTTGGCACATGCATCGTCAGTGCAAGAGTTAGAGTACGTTGTCACTTGTTTGTTTACTACCACGTTCGTTTGAAAAACATGACTGGGTTTGGCGCTTTATAAATATTTCTTTACTTTTAATTGTGAAATTGCTGCCAAATATATCTCAGTGAAATGCCGCATATCAACGTCGTATATGCAGTTAGAGTAGTTTTGTTATATTACACAAATTCGACTAAGTCTCCGTAGTGTAGGTTTGGTTTGCTATATTTTATAAACGTGTTATGTTTATCGCTTAATTTTAATAACGAGGCCAGGATGCATGTTATAAAACTATACCAAACACAATCCTGCCGTGCATAAATTATTCAACATGGGGATCGGGATATATATATATATATATATATATATATATATATATATATATATATATATATATATATATATATATATATATATATATATATATATATATATATATATATATATATATATATAAACGTTGCAGTTTGACTGGAAGACGGATGTTTGCAGACGTCGAGGCGGGACGCCTACTGGGCGGAGCCTTTCGATCCAACCTGGACGGAATGAGTCGACTGAGGCGAGTACCTTAGGTTTTCCATCTTTTCGTATGCTTTGATTTGGAGTGAATACGTACATTATAGGTATACAAGTAGACGCTCTCTGCCTATCGACGGCTGATATATGTCGATTTTGGACAGGAATTGTAGTATGGATAAGTAATTCGAAATGTTAATGATGTAAACAACTATCCAACTCGAGGAACTATGTTTGCGCTGTTGAACATATGCCCTTATATTACTACACAGTAGCATATGAATATATACTATGTTGTTTCCAGTTTGTCTGTGTGTGGTCTCACCGATGAGTCGTTTGAGCCAATTGTGGAAGGGATCAGTGACAGCTGCTGCCATCTGGCGGAGTTCGAGTAAGAACACATTATTTATAATTGTCCTTGATCACGTGCCAAGACTTTGACGGTTTATATATGCACTTGTCCAGTTTAGTTTCACTGCAGGAAGCAAATGATGCACGTCTATGCAGTACATACCTATGTAAGTAACACATATATAATGCTTACCCAAATGATCATAATTTATATAAACACATTAGTTCTGGAAAGCATACTTGGTTAAACAAAAACTCTTATATGAAATACGCAGTGAATCGATAAATGCTTTATATATATATATATATATATATATATATATATATATATATATATACTGCGATATTTGTAATCAAGTCTGATGATAAAATTGTTGAAGTATATATATATATATATATATATATATATATAATATATATATATATATATATATATATATATATATATATATATATATATATATATATATATATATATATATATATATATTGATACATTAATGTCACAGGAAAGTAAAGTGTGTCTATTGTATAACGCACAAATAAAAAATGAATTAAACAAATACAACAATAATTATAACATAACATAGGCTGAATAAAACGGCGGAAACAATGTTAAGATATGTTGGCACGTCTCTGAGTCGATACGCAGAAGGAACGTTGTCAACAGATGTGTGTATTAGCTTAGTTTCTTTAAAATAACAACTTTTATACACTGGGATGAATTTTAGTCAGCTTACAATGGGCAATGTTGTGTAAAAATGGTGAATGCTACAAGTAGCATATCACCACCGCTTTTAATGTTCCTGTTTACAGTTGTTCGATCAACAAACTAACCGACGGAAGCGAGGCGATCATCACACGTTTGATGGCACAGCTGCCGAAGTTGAAAATATGGTAACTTATAATGGTAATATACAATATATATATATATATATATATATATATATATATATATATATATATATATATATATATATATATATATATATATATATATATAATATTCAACTCCTGCATTAAATACTCCAACACATACTAAAGACATATGATTACAAGTAGATCTTAGGCCAGTTTTCTTGAATGCCATAACTTGTACTAAACCACCGGTTAAATTTAGAGCCTACCGCGTAACTTCGTTAAAAATTGCGAAAATTATACAGTTCCGTACGCCTTCAGATGTTATGTCTGACAGAAGTGTGAGACTTCGATTCTGGCTCAGCCCTAAATAGTCATCACGGTTAAACCCCAGCATTGTTTCACTACTACCAACAAATACAGTAACGTCTCTGCTGGTCTCCTTCGTTGTCAGGGCGTTCCGATGTGAAATGTCGATCGAATGTATCCGACGGATCAAGGACAAGTGTGTGGAAAGGGCATTTGAAGTAAGTATCATACTTCGTTATCGGTTGTAGTTTTGTGTAACTTTCGGCTGTAGTAAGCGTTAAGTTGTTTGCAATTCAAACGGTACGGATAAGAACATAACTGTTGATTTGTTGAGGGTCTCGACATATTCATTTACACATCCCGCTCTTATGGGGAATTTCTAGATTTTGTGAACACGTGCAGCCAGATCCTACTGAGTTAAGTGACTATATGCTCCATACGTGTAGACTACCTATCATCACCTTTGATAAAGACAACTACCTGATATATAATCTACACTGTTTCTCCACTAGTGTACACGTTCTGAAGTATTTCTTTCTAAAGTCAAGTACTTTCCGTCATTATGGTCATAATCATGACATATGTCTGATTGAGACATCATAGTAAATAGTGCTGTTGATAACCGCTGTATGGCAGACATAATTCCTTTAGTATAATTATTCCAATATTAAACGCATACTATTAAGAAACATTCAACTTTAGTTTTAACGCTGTTAATAAACCAGGACAATGACAATTGTTGCCATTTTCTACAATAATAGATTAAACAACACAATATTCGTAAATAAACATTGGTTGAATGAGACAAATATGCACACAACTTGCATAATAAAAATGTTCGTTGTAGGCATGATCTGCTGTGAGGAAACCGGGAATCTGAACGTGACGTGACGATTAGGATCTGCTGTGAGGAAACCGGGAATCTGAACGTGACGTGACGATTAGGATCTGCTGTGAGGAAACCGGGAATCTGAACGTAACGTGACGTGACGACTAGGATTTGCTGTGAGGACACCGATAGTCTGAACGTGACGTGACGATTAGGATCTGCTGTGAGGAAACCGGGAGTTTGAACGTGACGTGATGAATAGGATCTGATGTGAAGACAGCGGAAGTCTTGACGTGACGATTGGGATATGTTGTGAGGACACCGGATGTTTGGACGTATCTGGATGTATGGTAGACAGACGCACAGGTCTGTCGGTCTGTCGTCTGTCGGTCTGTCGGTCTGTCGGTCTGTCGGTCTGTCGGTCTGTCGGTCTGTCGGTCTGTCGGTCTGTCGGTCTGTCGGTCTGTCGGTCTGTCGGTCTGTCGGTCTGTCGGTCTGTCGGTCTGTCGGTCTGTCGGTCTGTCGGTCTGTCGGTCTGTCGGTCTGTCGGTCTGTCGGTCTGTCGGTCTGTCGGTCTGTCGGTCTGTCGGTCTGTCGGTCTGTCGGTCTGTCGGTCTGTCGGTCTGTCGGTCTGTCGGTCTGTCGGTCTGTCGGTCTGTCGGTCTGTCGGTCTGTCGGTCTGTCGGTCTGTCGGTCTGTCGGTCTGTCGGTCTGTCGGTCTGTCGGTCTGTCGGTCTGTCGGTCTGTCGGTCTGTCGGTCTGTCGGTCTGTCGGTCTGTCGGTCTGTCGGTCTGTCGGTCTGTCGGTCTGTCGGTCTGTCGGTCTGTCGGTCTGTCGGTCTGTCGGTCTGTCGGTCTGTCGGTCTGTCGGTCTGTCGGTCTGTCGGTCTGTCGGTCTGTCGGTCTGTCGGTCTGTCGGTCTGTCGGTCTGTCGGTCTGTCGGTCTCTCTCCTCTCTCTATCAATACATATTAATGTGTATAATATATATATATATATATATATATATATATATATATATATATATATATATATATGTATATATATATTGAAATATCACTCAAAAACAACAATTAATAAATCAATAAAACAATAACTAGAATACAAAATATAAGTTGTCAATATATATATATATATATATATATATATATATATATTGTAAGCATATGTAGAATACATCATCATTGTATCTAATTTATTAGGCATTAACATCTTTATGTTTGATATGTGTCTACCTTTCATAGAAGTAGCTCATTATTATATTCCATTGACACATCTCTGTTCGGTCGTAGTTAGGTGCAGACATGTATTTATCAATGTGTACTTTTATTAATGTTTGATTTATTCTCGCTAGTAGTAAAGTGATATATATATATATATATATATATATATATATATATGTATGTATGTATATATATATATATATATATATATATATATATTATGTATGTATAGTAGTTCATGTCATGGCGATCACGCACTCACGCACGCACGCACGCACGCACGCACGCACGTACGCACGCGCACACACACACACACACACACACACACACACACACACACACACACACACGGACATAGTCTCCAACGTTGAATCATCTGAGCCACCTCATTTGCTCAGATACTAATGCTGTAAATTGATGTGAAAAATGGCGTGAGATTCTTATTCCAGTCAGCACAATTTTATCTGAGACGAAACAGTTTCGAAAGGTCTCGTTTAGTTAGCTGTGGTAACTAAACTTGTCTCATAATAGCGTATGAATAAGTGCAGATACTAAAATAGCACACACACATCGGCACAGTCAGCAAGAGCGCGTACTTTGCGGGAGGGTGACGACGAGTGGAAATAATAATTAATTACTTAATTATGGTGCTCATTCTGTCGGAAGGATTGTGTGCTTAGCTGCGGAATGCAGACCACAAATCTCGTCCTCTGGCCACGATGATGTGGAGACGAAGCTCAACAGGACCCTAATAAACATTCGCTAGTTATTCCTAGCTTAGCTACGTTTACCCAGGCTCTATGTAATGGCTCTAATTTTGAAGCCCTCCACGTCCAACATTGCATTCGTGACTGCCAGAGTGGTCTTACCCTAAGATAGGATATGAACGATGATTTGCTTTTAGGTTGTATTTGAAATAACAAACAAAATAAAGATGCACATTTATCAAATAATAGTAATACTGTATTATAAAACACTACACAAAATTAATTAATATGGAGCATATCTCACAAAAATAAACAAAACGAAATGTGTTAGGTGTTGCTCATTTTTTCATTTTCTACATTTTATTTTGTGCATAGCTAGAATATAACTGAACTTCGTTATCAATAGCATACATGCTATAAATACAGTATTTTTATTACACATAATTATTAATTAATCAAAAACAGTGATGCCCTCTGGCGGGTTCATCGGAGTTAGTGCACAGCTGTCTGTTGTTCGAGCAATGGCATTACATAAGTTTCAACAGCCTATCTTCGCGGCGAAGCGAAACTACTGTCAGCTATATGGCAGTAATATGCGAAACAAGCCAGCCAGTGACACAGATGGTGACATTATGGTACTATGGGCCGCTATGTCGTCGTGAAGCTGGTCCACTACAGTATAGTGGAGCAGCCGCTACAGTATAGTGGAGCAGGGGGGATACACAGAGAAGCCAAATACTAGAGGCATAGATAAAGATAGCAAAAAGACATCAGCAAAGAACAGCCTGGAAAGCCCTACGGAATTTGGTTATAAATGTGTTTGTTTAAATGCAAGGAGCATAGTAAACAAAAGAAATGAACTAAACATTATGGTAGAAGATATTGACCCTCACATAATAGGTATAACTGAATCTTGGGCCACACCCGACATATCAGATGCCGAATTAGGAATGACAGGGTATGTAATGTTTAGGAAAGATAGATTAGGAAGAAGGGGAGGCGGAGTTATTTTATATATTAAAGAATCCATCCAAGCTTATGAAATAAAATTAGAAAAAGAAGCAGAATGTGAAGAAGCTGTCTGGTGTAACATAGTTACAGGAAAGTCAACATTAACTGTTGGGTTAGTGTATCGGAGTCCAAACCTAAGCATGGAAGAGAATGAAAACATACATAACGCTATCAAAGAAGTGAGTAAACGGGACTGTATTATTATGGGGGATTTTAACCATGGGCATGTACAGTGGACATCTCTACAGAGTACCGGGAGAGAGGATCAAGAGTTTTTAAATTTAATACAAGATAGTTTCCTTTCTCAACATGTGTTAGAAGCAACCAGGGGCGAGAACGTGTTAGACATAGTATTGAGCTCACAGAAGGAATTTGTTGATAATGTCAAGATATGTGAGCCACTGGGGTGTAGTGATGACAACCAGATACATTTTATCATCAAAGTAAAGGGAGTACGGAATAGAAAAATAAGTTACAGGAAATATTTTTACAAAGGAAGATATAAGGACATGAGGGAATATTTAGCAAAGATAGACTGGAATAACACACTGAAGAATAAGACAGCAACAGAATGCTGGAATATTTTAAAGAGTGAAAGTGACTGCATCGTTGACAAATTTGTCCCCTTGCAAAAACAGGGGAAACGGTCAAAGAAGAAACACTTATCGAAGGAAGCCATTAGAAAAATCAAGTACAAGCAAATGATGTGGAAGACATATAGACATACCGGAAGTGAAGAAGACTATAGCATTTATAAAGAAGCACTTAATCAAGCTACAGCTGAAATTAGAAATTCAAAGAGAAGCTACGAAAAAAAATAGCTTTTAATATAAAACATGACAGCAAGAGTTTTTATGCGTATGTTCGAAGTAAACAGAAAGTTCAGGATAAGGTCGGTCCTCTAGAAGGTAATGATGGAAACATAATAACAGAGGGATTCTTAATGGCAGAAAACCTAAATGAGTACTTTAGTTCGGTGTTTACCAGGGAAGATATTAGTATATTACCAGTACTTGAAACTAAGTTCGAAGGGAGAGAGTTTGACTATTTAGGACAACTAATTGTAACCCCAACAATGGTAGCTATGAAAATAAGAGATATGAAGGATAATAAATCACGTGGAGTGGATGGGATTCCTCCCAAATTACTATTGGAAATTGTAGAATAAATCAGCATACCGCTTGCAACAGTGTTCAATTTGTCATTAGAGGAGGGAATAGTTCCATTAGAATGGAAAGAAGCAAACATTATACCATTATTTAAAAAAGGTTCGAGAAACAAGGCAGAGAACTATAGACCAGTGAGATTAACATCGGTGATTTGCAAACTATTAGAAAGACTAATTAAAGATCACCGGGTTAAATTTCTTTTAAAAATAAATTGATAAACCCATCTCAAATGGGTTTTTAAAAGGGGGTCATGTTTAAACAAATATTTATTTTTTTTGGAAGATGTCACAAAGTGGTAGATGATGGATCACCAGTAGATATAATCATTTAGATTTAAAAAAGCCTTTGACAAAGTCCCAAACCCCAAAAGACTACTACTTAAACAAAAATGGCATAGGAAAGGGAAAATGATCAACTGGATAAAAAAAATTTTTTGAAGAAGACAAAGAGTAGTAGTTGATGGGGAGGTTTCAAACGGGAAAGGGGTTTTTGAGTGGGGTACCGCGGGGATCAGTACTGGGACCTTTTTTATTCTTAATATATATCAATGATTTGGATGATGACATAACAGGCAAGGTGTTGAAGTTTGCGGACGAACAAAAGTTTTTGGAAAATTAAAAGTGATGCAGATAGACAGCATTTACAAGATGATCTTAAAAGTTGATAGAATGGTCTGAGAAGGGGAAATGCTGTTTAATTTTGGAAAGTGTAAGTGCCTTCACACAGCACATGGGAATGAAGATGCACAATATACAATGGGTGTACTGTACTAAATCTACCTTAAAGGAAAAGGACTTGGGGTTAACTATTAGTGCTGACATGAAGATATCAGAGGTGTGGAATTCGAGCAAAGGGGAAACCCAATTTTGGTTAATTGGCGAAATATAGGCAAAAAAAAAAGAACAATAATACCCGTATAAAAAATAGTTGGGCCTCACTTAGAATATTGTATAAAAGGGGGGCCATATCGCAAGAAGGATATTGATATGCTAGAAAGAGCAACAGAGAAACCCAAAAATGATCCAAAACTAAAGAATATTAGTTATGAAATGCGTCAAAAAAGAATGTGGTTTAACAACACTAGAAACCAGAAGATTGAGAGGGATCAGTTTGGGGTTTTAAAATATTGAATGGATATGAAAATATTGACAAAAACCCATCGGAAAAAAAAGAAACTAGAGGACATGGAGTTACATTAGCAAAGAAGCAAAACTAGATATTAGAAAATTTTCATTTTCACAAAGAACAGTAAACGAATGGAACAGATTATCAGCTGATTGTGTAGGTGCTAGTAGTGTTAATATATTTAAAAATAAAATCGACATATACCTAAGAAGGGCGGGGTATACTTAGATAGATAGGTTGGACTCTCGATAAGCCAAATGGCTTCCTAGTCCACCTGCCATCTAGAGTTGAATCTCTAGGTGGCAATCTTGTTAAATCTTGTTAAACACTGAAAAGTCCTCAAGAAATGTTTGTATTGGCAATGTTTGTTAATAGCGCTTATCCAGGCTAGATTAATCAGCCATAGGATAAGGAAAAGAATAGGGCTCGATTTTAAATTTAACGTTCATTTCGAAGGTACCACGACAGTTGGAGTCATAATGTGGTTTTAGTTTTAATGATGAACAGAAATAGATTTCCGTAGGTATTTACATGAGAGTAACGATTTTACGATTGTACAATTATTGATGATATATAGAGGCTAACCTTTGCTATTACACATGACAGTGCAACAGTAACCTTTGATCATATAGAAATGTGTTTTTCATGTATGCAAAAGTTGTTTGCATATCCACTATTACCAAATTAGCATGTTTTCAAAACGTTACACATCAAATATACAAGTCTGTATACATAGGTTCGATCGTAAACATGATTTGAAGGTCCAATAACTGTCCAACATGTGTGTAAATCGTTCCAAAAGTGAGGCAACCGCAAATATAACTCTGAGTCGCAACTAGACTACACTTTGATGTTCTTACGATTGATAATGTTCAAATACACACAGGCGATTTATTCCTACATTGATCATTCGTTGGATGTGTGCATTGATACCATTCACAATTTTTAATACGAAGGTAAGTTTGAAGGTTACAACATCTAATTCAGTCAAACTATTGTTTTACCTTATTTGATATCTACTTGATCATATTTTCGCACAAAACCACAACACTTAAAACTATAATTCCTGATTGAACAAACGCCCAACTTGTTATGTGTTTATATCTCTGAAACTATTACATAAATAAAACTAATTCAGAATCCAGGTCTCCATGTGTAAGTTAGGATATGTAGCATACTGTACCAGAACAGCTTCAAAATTAAGAACGTTCTTAGCATTCCAAAATTAAAAAAATATTCACTGCGTCGTACTGACCTTGAGTGAGTGACAGTGATCTTGAGTGAGTGACAGTTGACCAGCGGTGTGATGTTCCAAAGTAAATTCGTTTAACAGGAAGTACGTTTGACAGAAAGATGAAACGATGGTCACTGTGGATGCTGTGGAAAGAAGAGTCGGACAGTTTTTCCTTGTTTGGAATGCGTTGGTAGTGTGGAACATTTTGACACAGAGCCTACATTATCGCCTGCGCAACGCCTACGGTCCCGCCAAGGCTCGCGGAGGGGGTGTTTGCATCTTAGTAAATGTTCGCTGGGCGACCGATGTCAAGATTGTGTCAAAAAACTGCTCTGCTGACATAGAAACTTTCACAATTATCTGTCGGCCTTTCTACATGCCCAGGGAGTTTTCAAGTATAATTATGACTGCCGTGTATATACCCCCTCAAGCTAACACAGGCACCGCTGTGATTCAATTGTTTGACATCGGCACGCAGGCAGAACATTTTCACCCAGACACGGCTCCCACTTGTTAAAGGTCAAAGGGTGGGTATCACTACAAATATGTGGGTGTCACTCCACATGTAAGGACATAACATAACAATAAAAACAAAAATTTATCTTAGTATCCCACTTTGTGATTTTACTTACATTTAGTCTATTTAACGAATTTAATTTTATGCCTATATGGTAGAATTGGTTTTATTTAATAACTTATGTTTTTACCTCCTGCATAACTAGTCATGCCATGCTACTTTTACAAGAGAAACTATGTTACCATGAACGCCATGATGGATTGCGAGCATCATATGTAGCTCCGCCCCTGTCGGGTCAAGACCTCGCTCTTCCGGAATTTGAGTGACAGCGTCGGGATTCTTATAAACATTCGACGTTTAACATTACGAAGTCAGTTCTGTTTCGTTAAATCATTTATTGGCGGTCTGGACGCTACAATAGTTATAACTTATAATGATTAACATGATATTGCAATAAAAGTAAAAAACCACGAACTGATTATGTCGCTTTAATACTTATATCAAATACAAGCTACAGGCGAAACAGGATGCGTACAAAGACAATGACAAAGACAAACACAAGAAAGCGAGATATGCAGCGGAAAAGGCCATCAACACCGGTACGACCAAATACCGGGACAAACTTGAGGAAAATGTCACCACCAACAACTCTAAGAACATCTGGCAGGGTCTGCAGCCACACCAACTATAAGCCGTCTCCCAAGAATACTACCACTACCGACGTCTCTTCCCGATAAACTGATTCCTCTGTCACAGGGCTTCACTGAGACGAACGTTCCTCCTCATCCTTACTCCCTCTTTTCACAGTTGACGAATCTGTCGTAAAACGCATGTTTCAACAGTTAAATAGCAAGAAGGCTGCTGGCCCGGATAACATCTCTCCTTGTTTACTTAAGAGTGTGCCGACCAGCTCTCATGTGTCTTCACATGCATACTCAGTGTGTCGCCTTCCCAATGTAAAATCCCCCATTGCTTCAAAATGTCAACTATCATCCCTGTTCCCAAGAAATATACAGCCTCTTGCTTAGACGATCATGGGCCTATTGTCTTGATTTGTGTAGTCATGAAGACAATCGAGCGCTTTGTCCTCACGTTTCTGAAATCAATTATCGATCCATTACTTGATCGATTTCAGTTTGCATATCGTCAAAATAGATATGTTTACGACGCTGTCTCTCTAGGATTGTTTTATGTTGTCCAACATCTAGACAGTCCAGATACTTACGCTACGGTCCTTTTTGTTGATTATAGCTCTGTTTTTAATACAATTATCCCCTCAAAGTTGTTTGAGAAGATACAGAATGTCGGTGTCCCACAACCCATGTGTTTATGGATCCTTGATTTTCTATTGAAACCGCAGGTTGTGAAAATAGGTGGCAACTTATCGTCGTCAGTTACTTCGTCTACTGGCATGCCCCAGGGCTTTGTTCTATCACCAATGCTATACCCTCTTTTTACACATGTTTGTGTATCTTGTCATGAAAGTACCAAACTCTAAAATTTGCTGATGATACTACAGTGCTAGGGCTTATTACCAACTCTGATGTATCTGAGTACCGTGACCAGGTGAACAAACGTATCAGTTGGTGCAGCGAAAATAATCTGGAGCTCAACGTAAACAAAACAAAAGAAATGATTGTGGATTTTAGGAGAAGGAAATCACCTCCCCTCTCGCCTCTTTTGATCGATGGCAGGACTGTTGAAATCGTCCAATATTTCAAGTTTCTTGGTTCTATAATCTCTAATAATCTTAAATGGGAGCTAAATATTGATACTATTGTCAAAAAGGCTCAGCAGCGGCTGTACTTTCTAAGAAGGTTGAGATCATTTGATTTTATTACATAGATCATACTCACCTTTTACAGAGCTGCAATCGAGGGTGTCCTGTCATTTTCAATCACAGTATGGTTTGGATATATCACAATGAAGGAAAAGCTCAGATTGAAGAGAGTTGTAAAAACAACTTCCCCAGTCTTGAAGCATTGTATTAGCAGCGCATGTTAGGAAGAGCCATTCTCATCTCTCATGATTCATCCCATCCTGCCCATGACCTATTTGATCCCGTTCCATTTAGTCGCCGGTTCAGATCCATCAAAACCAGGACCAACAGGTTTAGTAGCAGCTTAGCCATACAAGCCCTGTCAAAACAGAAGTGATTTTACTCCCATCTATGGTGCACACATATTCCACTTTCAATGTGTTTTAGTGTGTATACCTTAACACAATTTATTATATTTTATTTTATTCCACATTTTACATTTTAGATTTATACTACATCATATCATATATCGATGTTTTAAAGGACAACTTTTTATTCGGACTGTTGTATGTGATTGTTCTTATGTGCTTATGTATTTATTTATTTATTTTAAAGTAGTAGTATGTTTTATCGTAAACGTTTGGTGCATGTGAGTGTATTGTCACGTGAACATACTTGTACGACGATCCACCATTACAACGCATTCAAATGTTTTACTGTAACTGCAATGAAAACACGTGGCAATAAAGCTGAACTTATCATTAACTTCGTCTGGAAAGGACAATGAAAATGAATGCAGCTGTCTCGCCTGTCGTAGACCTCTTGTGGACTCCAGGTATGATGAAACATGGGTGGAACGCCCGAAGAGTTCATCTTGGGTTTATGCATAGTGCACATCGAAAGAAGGACACGTATTTCTGAAACAATTGTACTAACTAAAATTTTAGACATTATTCACGCGTATTACCTTCTATGTGGCATGATGAATGGACAATTCAAAAAAGAACTCTCATCTTGAGCATTCGAACAATGCACCTGGATGACGGTAATACGCATTTTATGTGACGATTGTTGCGGCTACATTTGAAGACTAATTTTATATATATATTGTAGGGCTCAAATGCCTGGATCAAACTAGCTTCACTTGTACCAATTGATGTCGCACCGGCAACGTCATACTGACGTGTATTATGTACATTAATCATATATGCCTTCAGCCTGGAAGTGACAATGAATGTGACTGTATGACTTGTGGAGAGACCTTTGTGGACTCAAAGGATGATATAATATGGGTGATATACCAGAGGTGTTTATCATTGTCATTAAGACACTGTTCCCATGCGTTGTAGATCATCTATGTGGCATGGCGGGTGGAATAAAAAATACTCACCTTGAGCTCTCGACTCGAACGGTGCGGGTGAATGATGGTAATGTGCATTTTATGTGCCAATTGTTGCTATTATATCTGAAGAAAAATAATTGGCATGTTTTGTAGGGCATGCACCTCAATCGCCTACCTTTCATACAGTTCTCAACTAAACACGAAATTATCTGTAAGTTGCTTCATCAAGTAAAGAATATGTATACTTGTGATATGGCACGACAGAAATTTCCAAGATTTGGATTATCAAGCAAGGACACAAATCTGCTGCGCCGATGTAATCCAATTGATTGGTTACCAGTTCAAGTTACACTAACATATCAGCTTGTATTGTTTAGTTATGTTTTCTAGGAGTTTTCATCCATCATATGTCTAAGTCCAGCTATGCGTCTTGTTACACGTGGACTGTGCTTCACACTTGACTTTAGCGAATACACGAAGCATATGCTATCAATTACTTTCAACTATACAAACTGAACACGTGGTAAATCATATTTCTGCATCCATATCGCGTCTGGAATTACAGATGCTAAAACTCTATAAATTTGGTTGACAAAGAAACAGCAGTAATTTTATCTACCGCCAGGTTGCGTGCTTCGTCCGTGTCAGAAACACATTCAGTTTGCTGCAGTTTCACTGGATGTAAAATAAAAGAGTTATTTCACATCGTCTAAAGAAGACCAGTCACTAACGACGAGGCGTGGGCAACTGGACTGAACATCACATAAACATACGCCGTCTAAACTTTAGCCGCTTTACATTGATCTTTACGTCCCATGGAACATTATTTGACACCAACGGAATTAGTATCGAACAACTAAGTGATAAGTATAAGGTGCCATACACTATGCCGCATTGGCATTGACAATTATTCTCCGATACAATTCAAATAAAAATTATAGCGAGCGATGTCACATAGGTATAACTAAGTTTTGAAATATTTCATTTATACATCTAACTTACCGGCACGCAGCGGCTTAACTGACACGAACACTTTACCGAATGCATTAGTATAACGCTACGGCCTATTAAGTTCTAGTAAATCAGACCGACACTTGACCGCGCGTGGTTGGACAATGTTTCACTCAATGGAGCTTCCTGGTGATGTATTGCACGCGCGGTTCCAACCAAGGGCGGTGTCGCTGCAGCATTCACAAACATTCAGCGTGGCGTGTTGTCCTATACACAACTGTCAGTAAAGACATGCCAAACAACATCAAAGGTTCAGAAAAGAGATGATAAAATTGACAGGAAAAATTGTCAAGCAATGTCTTAGGCTTATAGATATGTTAACTTTTCTTGTTGTTGTAAAATCTTCCCTTCAGCCGAATCAACATGGTAACAAGTGGTTTATTGCAGCTAGACAAGTCATTGCATGGGACAGTACGCGATGCGCGCGCCAGGGGTCGCTGCGGCTGGTTGTCTGCAATGTAAGCTGGCGACCATATGCAATTGATTAAGGCTATGGCGTCGACCACATGTAAAGGAACAGTCTGATGTCACCAGTGATTTACGTTCAGTAGACAAAGAACGTAAATCATCAAAACTGCCCATTTACAGGTGAAAGCCTCGACTGCTTTCATAAATTACGTAGGGCCTACGGTCACCGTCCACATTATGTGTTTTTAATGTTTCTCCAATTTAACGAAAATATGGCACGTTAGAAACCGTATACAAATTCATTGTCAGTAGCATGTTGGGTGGATGGCTGATGTAGTAATAACATGAGTAACAATTATTGCATGTTGTCTTCGATGTCCTGTAGACATTTGTTGAAAGTCTAGGCAACGTTGACAAAAAGATCGATCTCTGTAAAATCACTTCAGTTCCTTAATGTCAGTCCCGCAACGATTACCATTCATTTAGAATTATTAGCAAAATATACGTACATGAATTTGTGATCAGGGCATCATAACACTGTAGTTTGTTGCGGCACAAACACAACTGGTCTTGTGATGATAATAACTTATCTGGCATAACAGCTCCCAAATTCTAGATGAGGTTTAATTAGATTAACTAAAAATGGAGTTTTCTGCTGTGGCAGTAACGCCTACAAGCGAAAGAAATCATAGCTCAGTAGAGACGTTGAGGGAAATGTCAAAATGGTATACAAACAAAATGGCGGTAGACGAGACTTGCGTGCCATATTGAGGTTGGTTGGAGAAATGCTGAGAAGAGCCCGTTGTTAATACAATGCATTTTGATGGTAGTTATAATGATTCGAGGTTCATATTCCAGACATAAATAGTGCCAGTGCTCTAAGATCAGTTATATGTATATTTGAATTAGCGTGTCATTACTTCATACGGCTCATGTTTCTCTCCGCGCGTACCTGGCAAAATCTGTTATCACGTTCATGGTAGTCGGCGCAGTAGAGCGCTCATACAATGTTATCACGTTTATGGTAGTCGGCGCAATAGAGCGCTCATATAATGTTATCATGTGTATGGTAGTCGGCGCAATAGAGCGCACATGTAATGTTAACACGTTTACGGTAGTCGGCGCAATGGAGCGCACATATAATGTTATCACGTTTATGGTAATCGGCGCAATGGAGCGCACATATAATGTTATCACGTTTATGGTAGTCGGTGCAATGGAGCGCACATAATTATAATGTTATCACGTTTATGGTAGTCGGCGCAATGGAGCGCTCATACAATGTTATCACGTTTATGGTAGTCGGCGCAATGGAGCGCTCATATAATGTTATCACGTTTATGGGGCGCTCATGTAATGTTACACAGTGATATCCAACAAAATAATGTTTTAATATATTCAAGACATGTCAAAATACAACATAAACGTATAAATTTCACCACTATATTTCGATAATGTTATTCGTAAAACAATTGCACTTGCGCGCTAAAATGCCCAGTGTACCATAGTACCATAACATAAATGAAATATTAGCTAACCTCCCGTCTACGCACGAAAAAGGACCTTTTCCAGGTGATGTCAATCTCTCTTTCTCTCTCTCTCTCTCCTCGCTCTCTCTCGCTCTCTCTCTCTCTCTCTCTCTCTCTCTCTCTCTCTCTCTTTCTCTATATATATATATATATATATATATATATATATATATATATATATATATATATAGTTAACTAGTTATTATACATTATGTTAAATTACTAAGTTACCTACTATATAATATAAACGTAAAACAAATACATTCATAAAACAGATTATCAACAGTCACGTGTCAGTGCATCAAACGTATTGCACATGTTTGTCATACGTGCATAGATTGGATATCACATTAAAGGGATACTCCACTCAGTGAGAGGTTCATAGTATTAACTTACATATATATATATACTATATTGGTTGTGCCTAGTAATTGTGCATAAAGATCGTTAATAAACAATTAGTTATAGTTTAATGGTATCAAAAACATGCTATCTTAGATTCAAGGCGCTGCCATCTTCAGACTTATGCGCCAGTGACGTAAGCCAAATCGTTTACCTCACTGGCACTTTGTTGAAAAAGGCAAGGATTGGCGGAATCTTCGCTAACAATTGTGATTGTGACGTAAGCAATCCGCGACGTACTGGATACATCAAATGCCACTGGACAGACGTAGAATTTTCGAGCATGCCTACGCCAGTGACGTACGCGGTTTACGTCACTGGCGCATAAGTCTTAAGATGGCAGCGCCCTGAATCCAACGTGGAGTGTTTCGGGTACAATTATACTATAATTAATTGTTTATTAACGATCTTTGTGCTCAATTACTATGCACAACCAATATATTATACATATGTAAGTAAATTGTGTGAATCTCTCATTGATTGGATATCACATTAACATTAACATAACGATGGTTATTACATTATTTAGTTTCCAAGACAGTGGTGCAGTGAAGTCGTTCACCCCCGGAAAGAAAATAATAAATCTGTTAAAACAACAGGGCTATAGGGTGTTATTTAGAGCTAATTCATACTTCTCTATTCTGAAACATCTAACGTCAACAAATGTTAGATAAATTATTGAAGTGATTTTAGAGACCGTTTTTGGTAGGCGAGTTATAGACATGGGAAGATATTGCCAAGAGAAAATAAAATAAATACATATCTGGCAGCCAACGAAAAGCTAGCAATAAAGAGGAATAGTTATAAAGAATAGCTGAATAAATCGCAGTACCTCTGACGCACAGCAGGCCAAGGGTTATGTCGTATACAATTTAATATGGCGTCATACATCAAGAAGGCAATCAGAATATTCTGAAAAATAACACTGCATATTTATTCCACCACGTGAAACCATAAATAAACACTGGCATCAATTTTTCAAAGGCTGCAGCCGACCAACTCCTTCACACCTCTTTGTGTTCCTTGCGTTGATATATCAGTTAATTTATGCGATAACTAGCTCCAAAAGACACGGCCAACATGGCCTTTGTCAGACCTATCTTCTCTCAACTGACAAGACACAAACAGTCGTTGGCCAGTATGATGTTTGCGGTGTTGGTGGCAGTGGTTCTGATGGCTTCCCGGCGAGTTGATGGTATGTGATAAAATTTTACCTCACTTGGAAATATTCTGCTAATTGTCCTACTTCTTCCCGACTGCGTGGCTTTAGAAGAAGTACCTCACAAAAACGACGCAATATGCTTCATTTTAAAATTCACATTTTCAATAGTTTAGTATACTAATATTCATGTTCACCCAGGTTAGATTAGTTTCTTGAAATGGAAAAATTTAACAGACGACTCGTCATATTAATGTAGAGTTCTGTGTTGATTTCGTAATATAGACCTTGGCTGGCGATATTAGGAATGTAGGGAAGTAGACATGCGGTACACCAATTTAGTAGTATGTATAGTTGCAAAGATACTGAATAGTTGCCTAGGTATATTTTGTAACGTTATCTTTTTAGATATGCAAGACCGCAGAATAATTTTGTGAAACAAGACAAAAGAAAGATGGATCGGTTGTAAAACATTTGTGTAATTGCTTCACTGCGTTTTGTTACGGATCAGGTGTATAACTAAGTTGTTTGATTTCTCCAAAGAGATGTATTGTTTAGTGTATTCCACCTGGTTTCGTATTAGGTCTTTCGTATTATCTTGTAAGGTTCTCCCAGGTATGGAACAGGTTTGATCTGGGTGTATTATTTCAACTATTATTTTCCAAAATCTCAAGGTAAGCACTTTGGATAATATCTTGTTTTTTTTACGTATCCGCATTGGCGGGGTCTTTGCAGAATAGGATAATAAGACCTTGTCGTTGTGAAGGAAGCAGCAACCCTTCACAACAACATCGATTTAAGAAATGTACAAATGCCTTTCCAATGTACTTTAAAGCAAAAGCATAGAACTCTATAGGTAAGCCATCCAGACCAGGCGTCCTAAAATTCGACATCTTTTTAATAGCCGTTTCGCATTCGTCAATAGTAATTGACCCTTCACATAGGAGTGCAGACTCTTCACTTAAACAGGGTAATTCGTCAAAGAAAAAAGGGTTCAAACTACTTCTTCTCGCCGATACAATTTTGTATAAAATGATAGACACTCTACCTTGATTTCAGTTTTGGTAACCGCATTTGTTCCGTTGCTCTTAGGTAAAATGTTAATATATTTACTTGAAGCGAGTTGTTTTTCCCTTTGTAGAAAGAATCTGGTAGGCTTTTCATTGATTTCTCAGTAGTTTACTTTAGCTCTAATTTTGGAGCCTTCTGTCATTTCTTCTAATAGTTTATCCATCTCATTTTGGGCTTGAATAATTTCTTCTCTCCCCCTGTCAGTGGTTACCCCTAGCCCCTGTAACAACTTATTGAGCTTCTAACGGGCTTCCTTCTGTTTTTCTTTCCGAATACACGATAAACGGTAAGAATGGGCTACGAGAAGTTTAAAAAAAAATTACTTTGCATTCTTCCCACCACTGTAAATTTTTGTCATCAATAGTTTCAATTTTTTTCCCAAAGCCTGATGAAGTCCGTCTGAAAATAAGTGTCTTTCAATACATTTACATTGCATTTCCAAAATCCGGGCCCATTTCTTTGTGCCCAGTTGCGTTGGTGTTTAATACTAACTGGACCACTGGTCCGACACTTTATAAGGAATGGGTAGGTGGTTAACGTTGGAAACATCTTTAGTGATGGATTTGGAAACATGTATGCGATCAAGTCGTACATGGACATTCCCTAATGAATTTACCCAAGTATATTCTTTTTTATTCACAGATTTAGTTCTGAAAGTTTTCGCTTCCAAATTCCCCATAGACGTCGCTCCCTCCCCTTTTGTCCAATAATAAGCGAAAGAGGAAAAGAAGGCTTTTCTTTCTTTAACGGTAATCGGTGCATAACTATTTGTTAATAAAAATTATGTACCGCTGTTCGTTAAATTGCACATTCAGTGATAACAGCCTACCTTCACAATCGCGAGATTCTTTTAGTATTTTATAATTTAACCCATCCCGAAACCAAATGCCTACCCCTTTTGAACGCGTACTACCGAAGGACCAAAAACATTTCCCTCCCGCGATGGTTACCAACAATTCATATCTATCGGAGGTGACGGGGTTGGTGACATTAATGAGGTGTGGAACCTTCCGTCTGTCGCCAGTCATCACAACGGTGTGGATCCCGGTGCACACGGACTCGAAACCTGGACATTTAGATGTGTCGAAATTAACTGATTGTACCTCGCCGTATGGCTGGGGAGCGTTTAAAATGGCAGCGCTGGGCGCAAAGGGTGGGGCCCAGTGAATGCGGGCGGTAAAGTGTCGGTTGTCCGAAGAACGGATTTTGAAAAGTTTGCCTTTGGCAGTGACAAACACAGCCAGGAGCAGTGTGTCCTTGGATCGTATGTTGTTAAGAGTTAAATGCCACACCTGGTTCTTATTCAGGGTGCCAACAGCTAAAACGTGGTCCCCTACCTTGCCTTCGAGGGCTTCCTCTAGGCCAACCAAGAAATCCTCGCTCTTGTAAGGGCGGCCTTCATGGGGCCCGACAAAACTACGGATGTTGCCAAAACTGTTTCCCAGGCGTCGTCCAACTTGACGGTCATTCTCTCAACACAGAATTTAAGTAAAAAGAGGCGTAAAATTTAACCTGTCTGCTTAGAACGAGCCATGATCACGATTCGAGTACTGACTGCAAATGTTTTACGCAAAATAAAGATGAAATATCATAAGTACCTCGCTGCTTAGGCCTAAGCTCTTAGGTGGTGGGACAGGAAGTGAGCAATGCGTGTGTATCGACCAATACTACTGCGATATTGGTGTTGAATTTTTAAAAGCCTTTTGATGTAGTCATTATAGGTCCTGTTAGGTGTGCGATGTTCACAAAATACCTAGTCATAATATACAACTGAAACGCTAGACAAAGGCGACACATTGTTATTAATCCAGGGTGTCTTGGAACGTGTGGAGTTGACGGAAAGTAGGCGATATGTGAGTATGGATATAGGTGTTGCACTGTAGACACAGCCCTTTGATGCCGTCGCTAGGTCCAGTTATACTTGCGAAGTTGTCATGTCTCCGACAAAATCAGCATTATTAATAGCAGTGCATTTCCTGTAACTGATAATTTTTCTCGGCCATCTGGTCCATTACGAAGTCGCACCGCATCACAAGGTGATCGGTTAGCAGAGTTAGCGCGCGCGCGCCAGCGTACGTGCGTGCGTGCGTGTGTGTGTGTGTACGTGCGTGCGTGCGCGTGCATGTGTGTGGTGTGTGTGTGTGTGTGTGTGTGTGAGTGTGTGTGTGGTGTGTGTGTGTGTGTGTGTGTGTGTGTGTGTGTGTGATGTGTGTGTGTGGTGGTGTGTGTGTGTGTGTGTGTGTCGTGTGCGTGTGTGTGTGTGTGTGTGTGTGTGTGTGTGTGGAGTGTTGGGTGTGTGTGTGTGTGTGTGTGTGTGTGTGTGTGTGTGTGGGTTGTGTGTGTGTGTGTGTGTGTGTGTGTGTGTGTGTGTGTGTGTGTGTGTGTGTGTGTGTGTGTGTGTGTGTGTGTGTGTGTGTGTGTGTGTGTGTGTGTGTGTGTGTGTGTGTGTGTGTGTGTGTGTGTGTGTGTGTTTAGTGATTGAGCGTGTGAATGCACGTGTAAACTGTAACAGCTAGAATGAACAAAACAGCGTAGCATGATACACGACATTCGTCCAAACACACACGCTGACATGGAATATGTTCTCTGTCCAGGCTCTTGCATCAAAGGGTGCAGTGGCAAACCCGCCGGAGACTACCAATCGTGCATAAGCTGCGAGGTGTATGCATCGTGTACGGCCTCTGGACAGTTCATCGACAACCGACCGTGCGCTCCGGCAACACCTCCACTTGTGTGGGATGATATCTTGAAGAGATGCGAGCGCACGTCACAAACCTGGTAGGTCCAATAATTCAATGACGGCTCGTGGAAGCTTCTCCAAATCAGCATTCATCATCATCAGCATCATTGTGCAGCCGTAGTGTCCTGTAGTAGAGCGAAAGCCTCAGCATGCTGTTTCCACATCTGCCTGTCTTGCACTATCGTCCGTCAGATAGTCCCCTGGCAGTACTCATTTAGTTCGTCTCTTCATCGTCTCGCCGGTTTTTCTATAGATCGTTTCTCCTCGTAATGTTTCCAGGCGGTGTCCGTCGGTTATCTGTTTTTCTTCTGACGTGCCACGCCCATGTCCATTTTCGTCTTCTGACTTATTCAGTGACGTCTGTGACCTTTGTCGATTTTCTTACCCAGATGATTTTTAACATTATACGCAACCCAAATCAGCATTAGGGCCCCCCCTTCCAATGTGGGAGTTTGTAGTTCGTGACAAACGGAGGGCAATATCTATATAAAAAATTCTTTCAAAGAAACTGTCGCTCAAACATCGATAATTCCTTCACGCACATGTGGCAATATGTGTGTTCGAAATGACGAAAATCTGACAAACAGTAAGGTTCAAGTAATATTCGCTTTAGAAAAGTATATAAACATGACGCTAGACGTATGCATGTCTATTGTGTCTGTGTCTACTTCATATTCCAAATAGCATAATTCTTGACACAGTCAAAGTCATTTGGAAGGGGCTGTTTAATATAAATATGCAAGCTCGGCTATATATTTGTATTGCTTACTAAGCATTCCGTTCGTCGTCACGTGTCATCCCAGCAGATTACTCGGAATCACAAATGTGAAGATATGTAGTCGTGTCATCTAGCACCGAACCATAAACTTGGATAATAATTGTTTGCAAATTTCAAAATTGAAAATCTACTATATTGAGCTCGCGAACACACATACGCATGCACACATTTCGCAAACGTGCATGTGTGTACATGCTTAGTTAATATGTTAATACAGTATAGTTAAGTGTTAATAGAGCATAGTACACACTTGGTTAATCTAGTTAATTGCCAACAATCTGGAATCAACTTCCTATTACAATTAAATGTTTTGAAACTATAGCCACTTGCGTAAAAACCTAAAAAGATAGTTGTTTGGAATGTCTTTTCCACCGTAAGTTTGTGGCAGTCCCTTGCTCCTAGGGCGACTTTTGCCTGTCCCGTTTGCGACTTCGCCTTTCCGGATACAAATGTTGTTAAGGCACTGCTTGCTATGCTATCTGCGTTGCGATTGGTTGCTGGAAGTAAACACGCGCCACGTGCATTTGGCAGTGTGACTTGGCAGGCGGGAGCGTCGTCGGATCGAGGAATACACAAAACCACCCAGCACGCGCGCAAAGTGAACTGAGCGAACTGACATCACGCGGTGTTTTTCTGCCGCATATAAGATCATTAGAATCTAGGTGAAAAAAACCTGTGTTAGTAGAATAAGAGGATAAATAGCCGAAAATACGTTAATGTTTCGATTATGATGCAGTGCTAATAATTATTATCACATGCATTTAAAACATAACATTATTTCCATTTTTATTACATAAGTTTTATTTTCGCAATTAATTAATCTCACTTGCTAATAATTATGACATGCATTTAAAACATATATTTACATTTTTATCACACATATTTAATTTTCACAATTAATTGTGCTCCCTTGCCAATAATTATTATGACATGCTTTTAAAACATTTATTTTCATTTTAACTACATAACTTTTTATTTTTACATTCATGTCCAATCAATTTCATACAAGTTATACATGAAAATATAAAAGAAATGAAAATAAACAGTAAAACCCTTAAATATAAAATAACTTGCACAAGGCTAGCTTGTAAAGTACAATGTGAACATACAGTATATACAACTACATTACTTGAAGAAGAAATATGTAAAAACATTTTTATTTCAAAACAAACAACTGATAATACTAATAATTAATAAATAGACAAGAAAATATCTATTGGCAGACACTTAAAAATAATAAGACAATACAAAAGGTAATCATGAATATCATGATCTGGAGAATCACTGATATTCATAACTGGACATTAAGAGTCAGGTTGAAATAATAGTAATGCTTAATGTGTTAACTCTTAAATGTAATATATTTATGACATCATTCAACTCAACATTAACTTATGCAAGGCTGACTTGTAAAGTACAATGTGAACATATCTTTTATATAACCTGACAAATAAACATGTCATACTCACTCCTAGTCTTATAATGAGTATATTGTAGTGCCATGAACAAAAATACGACAGAGGCAAATTATCTACCAAGACAAACAATACAAATTATACAAAAATAGCCAATCAGAACACACTCATTGTATGAGTGAACAGTATTGCAATGAAGCACAAGTAATTTCACTTCACTGCAACTAAGGCAGTTTTTCCACAAAGATATTGCTAGTGTAAAACGTTGAGAATTTGCAACACACACTTATAGTTGTATATAGCAAGCTGCAGTGCTATAAGTTCATTCTACACATACATAAAATATCAACAATGAACATAAATGACAAGCAGACTGCCACAGTACTGTTATGATTTACCCCAAAAATGCTAGGTGTGGAAATGGAATTAATGAAACATGTTGCAATTCCAACTGTTTCTCACACACATTTGACTGAGGTAAACACAATGTCCACAATGCAATACATTTAGTGCTTTTTAGCCAAAGCAATGTTTGCAGACACAACATATGCGAGGTTGTGTGGTGCTTGCCTCTTCTTCTTTTCGTCTTCTCGCAAGGACTTGCTGAAGTAATTTTTTCTCTTTACATGTTTTTTCATCAATTAATTTATTTTCATTTCTTTTATATTTTCATGTATGACTTGTATGAAAATTATTGGAAATGACTGTAACAAATAACATTGATATAGTAAATATAAATAAATGTTGTTTTAAATGCATGTCATAATAATTAGCAAGTGAGATTAATTAATTGCGAAAATAAAAGTGATGTAATAAAAATGAAATAAATGCTCGTGATAATAATTATTAGCACTGCATCATAATCGAAACCACATCGTATTTTCGGCTATTTACCCTCTCAGTCTACTAATACAGTTTTTCCACCTAGATTCTAACGATCTGATATGACGCAGAAAAACAGCACGTAATGTTTTTTATGTAGGTCAGTTCGCTCAGTTCACTTTGCGCGCGTTCTGGTTGGTTTTGTGTATTCCTCGATCCGACGACGCTCCCGCCTGCCAGGTCGCACTGTCAAATGCACGTGGCGCGTGTTTACTTCCAGCAACCAATCGCAACGCAGATAGCATTGCAAGCAGTGCCTTAACAACATTTGTATCCGGAAAGGCGAAGTCGCGTCCCGTTTATGATTACGCCAAATGATTTTGTTTTTTGCGCCTCTCAGCTTAAATTTTCAAGGATGTAGGCGTTATAGAAGTGTTATTATTGGTATTATGTACGTGTGTATGTGGGTTTGCATCTAGGCCAATGTGTCGAACATTGTTAGATTTTCGAACCATGATATAACGTTTTCTGTCATTTACATTTTATAACCACCTGTGTACCCATGCATATACTTGTTGTGTCAACAAGTATATGCATCACGCTAGTAAAATATATAATTCCGGTAGCATTGTCGTGATTCTGATCGCTGAAGCCTCTCTTGGTAAATTGCACAAATATTTATCATCACATAATTTAGGCTGTCGTAACATCTTCGTGAACATTTCGTTTTTATTACCTAGTTTAGTGAACATTTAGAATTGCAAATATGATAGAATAAATATTTTTTTGTTTCATCCAGTCCTGACTGCTAGAGAAGGACGTGCTCCCCTGTACACAGCCGTGCATGCCCGTACATGCCCGTACATGACCGCACAACGGAACACAGCCGGAACTTCCCGTCCAGATACTTCTCACCTACCGTGACAGTGCGCAGCTGCAACTTCGTGGAAAATGAAATGACTAATCCATATCGAATCCAACACAGTCAGGTCAAGAACGGTGAACGAAGTTGTTATTTCTTCAGTGAAGTGTACAATAAAACGTGTAAATCCTGGTTGTCGTTGATTTAGTTGACATTCTTCATTAGGCAACGGTGGCTTCCTTTTTTTGTTTTACCACACTTGAAACGCTACCCCAATTATTATTGTAATTTGTTGTTGCTCTACATGTGAGGGCTGCAATACGGGTCAATTCATCGTCATATTTAATGTATTTTTATTTAATAATAGTTATGTATTATTGCTATACAATGATATAATACTTATGTTTTACTTTTTTAATATACCATTGTTATACGTGCCCTAATATGTATAACTATGTTAATATATTTAACATATTCTTCGGCAAGTTTTTGTTTCACTAACCATTACTCCAGTTCACTGAGCTGTAAGACGTGTACCTGGCTATTGACAGTGGCGCATAGATGTGTACGAATGGTCTTTGCACATTAATTGCTGCATGGCTGGATGCTTCCCAGAAAGGACGAGATAGTGTTCACTTCAAGAGGTAAAATGTAAAACAATTTGAGGAATACATTCTTCCCTTCTCTAAATACGCCACATACGATGGGGTCAGATCATATGAAAGCTTATTTTGAAATGCATTCTGTATGTCTCTGATATTACCATTATGGTACTTCTACATATCCAAATCGTATAATAATACTAATATTTCATAATCATGTCCGGGGCGTTTGAATTGTTTTATTAGCATTATAAAGAAATAAGGTATCTTGTTTTTTGAAAATACAATA